>JAUBOC010000149.1:2925916-2938894 GCA_032275365.1 Anablepsoides cearensis | reverse complement strand
TTTTGTGAACTTTTCTGATGTTGGATCAGTTCCAGCTGTTTGACCAAAACTGCATCATTAGCATCTCTGTTCAGATCCATAAAGAGCCTATTAGATGGGTGTGATCTGTGGTAGCTGTAAAAATCTCATTATCTCATTTTGTCCTAAGAACAGAGGAGGATGAACCTAACATGTTGTCTTGTCAGACTGAAGCCGCTCTCTGCTGCTCCGATGTTAGCAGCAATTTGGTCATCTGCACCAGCAGAACAGCTCAAAATCTTTATTTTATTTTTATTTTTTTCTGCAAACTCATATTAAAAAAAGAAAATATTTTATTTATTCAAAAGGGACAATGCACATCAATGAGCATGAATTTTTTTTATTGTAAATGGACCAGAGTTATCCATTAATGCTAATTTTCATTTGTAATTTCTACCAGTTTGATGGACAAACACATAAAAATGAAATTAGATTAAATAAAATTCACAAACAAAATGTACAATAACATAAAATACAAGTGGAATAAAGTGAAATAGAAAAGAAATACACATTAATAGTGATTAGGAAAGTAAATTAAGATAACATAAGTCTGTAAAGTTGGTTAAAAACAGCTTTTCCTGTGTTGGTTCTGTTTTTATGTCACATTTTATTTACTCTAAAAACACAGTTTGACTCTAAAATACCACCTGCTCACACTTTAAACATGGAAGTGATGCTAAACATCAGGGGCAGCTGGGAGGCTTCATTTCCTTTAGCCCAGATTTAAACACGTCATGCTCTAAGAATCTGGGTTATTTAAAAGTGCTTTAAATGTACTTAAAAAAGACTGTACTTTTTTTTATTTTTTTGCCATGACAAACATTTTGACTTCAGTCCTGCCACAGACTCAAAAACATTCCCTGTTAAAACACCAAGTTAGTTTAAGTCTAAATGTTCACAGTTGTATGACAATATAGTGTCCTTCATGTACTGCTGCACTTAAAAATATATTATATATCAATGTAAATATGTACTAACATCTGTTTGTGTCTCTGTTTATAGAATAAATGGTGGGTTTATCAGTTTCTGTTGTAAGATGAGATTATTAAGTTGGTGATGGTTTATTGGGAGATTTTTTTCTTATTATTTTATTTTTATTCAGTTTAAAGTAGATTTTATTGTTTGTCAGTCATCCTGTTAGCCTGGAAATGTGACAACAAGCTGTCAGATATGTTTGTATGTTTATACCAAAGCATCCAGTCTTTGGTTTCTACCAATAAACTGAGTTAATAATCAGCCTCTTAAAAAAAAAAAAAAACCTCCTGTTTTAGTTTCTGCTCTGCCCTCCCCTCGTATAAAAGGAGCCGAGTGTTTTAGGTTCTGTCCAGAGGAAGTCTGAAGAAGCAGGTTTCACTGAGGAGGATTACATCTTATGTGTACAGAGAGAGAAAGAGAGCTCTGAAGTTTTTATATTTTGACTTTATTGTTTCTTTTGTTTTGATCAACGTGACGTTTGGACTGCAGCACCATGGACAGCCCTCTGGACCGACTCGACGCTGCAAGTTTCTTACAGATCTGGCAACATTTTGACAAAGATGGTACAAAGTTAGGATTTTTAGTGCATCTTCTGTTAGTATTATAAGTTTAAATAATATTTTAACATTTTTAAAAGCTTATAGAAGGAGATTTTTGTTTAAAACCAACTACCAGCATTTTAAAGACTTTTTTTTACCATGGAAAATGTATTTAGTAACATTTATTGTAATTATTTTTAAAATACATCTAGATGTAAAATATTAGTATTAAATGTTAGGCTTCACAAACTTCTTATTTTCTAATGAATAAATGCATGAAACATTCCACTCTAAAAGTTATTTATGGGGGCAAAAGTATATTAACAAAAATAGCTGTAAATTTGTGTGACAATTTTATTTGTGTGGGAAAATCTTTACACAAAGAACAATGAGCCTTGAAATGAACTGCTTGTAAATTTCCCTTAAATTATTTCTTTAGTTCTGTTTGGATATTTATTATGATAGTTGTTACAATTCAAACATTTTATCAGCTTTTATTTTTCTTATTTTTCCCTGTCCATAATATTTGACACTCGTGGTTTTGGTGACTCCTTCAGGGCAGGAACTGTAATGACAAAAACATTTTATTATTATTATTATTATTATTATTATTTACTTTAATTTCTCTCATTTGTTTTCTGTTTTATAGATAAAGGTTTCATCGAAGGAAGAACACTGGATGAGTTTTTCAAACACATGTTGCAAAAACTTGGAAGGAAGGTAAATATATGAGATTGAGCCACAGCTGAGGATAATCAGATATTTTATCAAATAAATGAGAAAACAGGCACATTGTATTTATTATTATTGTTGATAATTGTTGTTTTTTTTAACATTAAAAATATTTAATATGGGTACAACATAGAAATCTAGAAATTTATAAAAGTGATATTTATTATTCAAGAAAAATATGTGTTTTTTATGACAAGAAACTTATTTTATTTTATTTTTACAGCCTTGGGTTTGGCTGATCTATGTTTCATCTTGTTTCAATATGGATGAATGATCTGAAACACAAAAAAAATATTTTGAGTTTGGCTGTCATTTAAGTGTGAGTAAAACATCATTTAAAGAAAACTTTTACACAGAGTGTGCACATGTTATTTTTCAGGCCGAGGGCATAACTGAGGAGAAAATTAGAAAAGTGAAAGAAAGCTTGATGTCAGCTCACCACACTGCAGCAGGTGGAAACCTGCAGATCCAAGAGGTACGACTGCTGTGTTTAGCATTTTTAAAAATTGTCCTTATAATTTACATTTTATGTGAAATAAATAAATCCTGCTTTGATATGATTCTCAGATAAAACATGATAAAAATCTAAATGAAAAACTTTTTTTTCTGATTCCAGCTGGCCGCCTTGATGCTGCCTGAGGAGGAAAACTTCCTGCTTCTGTTTCGCAGAGAGACCCCTCTGAACAACAGTGTGGAGTTTATGAGGGTGAATGTGAATATAGAGCTGAAGGCTGGATTTATAATATTAAACATAAACAAATTCCACAGAAACATGATGAAAACGTTAACTTAATCTAAAGTGTGGATTCTGAAACAAAAACTAAACAGCTAAAGAAAACCAGAGAAATTTGCATTAAAGTGATGCTGACAGAGGAATGACAGCTGAAGTTTGTTAAAGACGCTGAAACTGAAACAAGCAAAACAATAAAATTGAAGCAAAACTTATTAAACATTTGCTAAAATTTTATAATTAAGGTCAGAAGCTGAGTTTTACAAAACCATTAAGAAAATTTGCAAAAATGTGGCATAAAGCGAGCTAATTGTAGTCAAATGCTACAATTTGCTAAACAATAGCTAAAAGCTAAATATAGCAACATCATAATTAAAACCTAAAATAAGCAACACAGTAACTTTAAGGTAAATGTAGTAAAACTGTTGCTTAAAGCTAAATACAACCATATCACAGCTAAGATCTAAAATTAGCAACACAGTAGCTCAAAGCTAAACATAGTAAAACTGTTGCTAAAAGCTAACAATTGTAACTGCATTAGCTAAAAGTAGTAAAACTACATGAAAATGAGCAATAAACAATATCTAAAAATAATTATTGCAAAAATATGGCTTGAAGCTAAAATTATTAAGGCAGTAGCTTAAAGCAGCATAAAAAGACAAAAATAGAGTCAAACAGAAATGCTGAATATGTAAACATTTCACTAAATCTGTTCTAAACTTCACTTTAGTGCACGTTCAAAATGTTTATGCAACAAAAGACCGATAAAAATGTCTGTTTCTTTTTTATTTAAGCTAAAATGTGTCATAAAATGATCCACAGAACATAAATGCATTAATTTGCACATTACGATGATGTGAATTGTTTTATTAGAGACCTTTCTGTTGTAGATCTGGAGAAACTATGACACAGACAGCAGTGGCTACATCTCAGATAATGAGCTGAAGGTAACGAGTCTGCTAACAAAGACTAAAGAAGAGCTTTAATATATTTTGTACAACCTTTTTAATAGCATTAGGGCAAAAAATATATTATCATTATAAAATCTAGTTCTGAGCCATCTTGTTTCAGGGTTTTCTTCAGGACCTGTTCCTTCAGCACAGGAAGTCCATCACCCCTGAGAAGCTGGAGGAGTACACAGATACAATGGTAACAGATCAGCACAGCCACCTGAGCTGCTCACAGAGCAAACGCTGACTGATGTTCTCTCTTCCTGTAGATGAAGATGTTTGACAAAAACAAAGATGGCAGACTGGATTTAAACGACCTGGCCAGGTACGCTCTGAGTGGAGTTAAATAAATTACTTTGTGTTCATCATTTGTGATAATTTTGACAGGAAAGAACAGATTAATTCATTATATTACAAGCAGTTATTGTTAAATAAAACTAAAAATCAAATAAGACAAATTTGTTTCATGTAATTTGTTGCTTTTTTTTCAGAATTTTGGCCTTGAAAGAGAACTTCTTACTGAAATTTAAAATGGATGTAAGTTATAAACAAAAATTCAAGTTTTATATTTACAATTAAAAAAATCAGCTTTATGAAAAATGAAACAATTTTCCAAACAAAACTTGCTTTTCCTGTTGTTTTTAAAACTTTAAAAGGGCTCTCTCTGGTTTCAGGCGTGCAGTCAGGAGGACAGGAAACGGGACTTTGAGAAGATATTTGCTCATTATGATGTTGTAAGTGCAGATGTAGTTTTCCTCTCCTGAATCTGTAGAGGATCATTTTTTCATAAAAGTAATTTTGAAGTGAGGATAATTTTAGCCTGCACTGCATTAAGCTTCATTCATTCACTCATTTTACACATTTAAGAATTTGAGGCCAATTCTTTATAATAAGTTATGTTAAAATGCTGACATTTTCTTTTAAAATAAAGAAACCAAATGTAAAGTTGTGAAGCTGGGATGCAGTTTCACAGTAAATAGATGTTTGTGTTTGTAGAGTAAGACGGGTGAGTTAGAAGGCCCTGAGGTGGACGGGTTTGTGAAGGACATGATGGAGCTTGTAAAGGTAATTTACTTTATGAATTTGCAACATTTTACCAATCAGATATTTGAGTGGTTAAAATACATTTTTAACTTGTGTTTTCTCCCATTTTCTAAAGTGTTTCAGTGTATTTTGTTTCACCAGAGTTTCTATTTTGCAGACGTCAGTAAATTTACTGTAAAGTAACCTGAGAGTGACAAACAGGGAAATGTAACAAGTTTAATTTAAATACAGTTGAATCAATGAGTGTAATCATATTTATTATTATGGCCAATTAAGTGCATTTTATTGTAAATAGTTTGGGGTTTTTTTCTATGAATTTCATCTTTTTAGGCCAGACCAAAAGAGGCTAAAACATTCTGCAACACTTTCTGCAGGTTTTTTTTTAAACTAAAACTAAACCAATTCTGTGGGTTGAATGGTGACTTTAGATTTTAATAGATGGACCATGATCCTGCACAAGAGTCAGTTTGGATGCATGGATCCAGTTTGATCCAAAATCTATTAAGAACCCTGCAGACATTGTGACCTCTGACCTCTGCTTTGACACCGGTCTCTCACGTCTCTCCAGCCCAGCATCAGCGGAGCAGAACTGGACAAGTTCAGGAAAGCCCTGATGGGTCACTGCGACATCAACAGAGACGGCAAAATCCAGAAGAACGAACTCGCTCTCTGCCTCGGCCTCAAACTCAGTTAACGCAGCCTGCTTTTAATAAAACATGCTGTGTTTTTGTTTATTTTCACATATTTCCTCAGTTCACGTCTTATCATTGCATCCCTATTGAGATCAAATTGTATTAAAATCTTTTATTCCTAATAATAAAACAAAATAATGTGTTCCTGTATGCATTTCTATAGGTGTTAAAACTTTTAGTTTGGCCAAATACTTGATTTAAAATGTGGATCTGTGTGAAACTGAAGGTGTTTCTCATCATTGCATGGCTGCTTCTTTGTAATGTGGAAATATAGTGTAAAACAGTGCTTGCATGATGATAATGTGACATAATTAAATTGAGTAATACTTTACAACATTAAACCAAGCCTGGTCATTTGTGCAAAAAAAAAAAAACATTTACTGATTAGTATAAACAGACATCTCACTGCTGACAGTAAAACCAGTAACAAAGTGTCAGAAATCAGCTCACAGAAAGTGAAAGAGCTGAATCATCAAAATCATGTGTTGTTTGAATCGATCATAAAACTAACTTAACAGTTGAATTCCCTTTGTTGTGATCATTTTAAATACTCTTAATCATAAGATTTTTTTTGTTTGTTTTCTTTAACCTCAGTTTTCAATTATATTGAATCAAATATTAAACATTTTTTTTTGACATTTTGCACAAATCACTGCAAAAAGCAAATGCAAAAATACAATTAAACTTTCCGTTCGATGCTTTAAGGGGAAGCTCCACAAGACAAACTGAGATTCTCAGCTGTGAGAAAAAGCAGCCAATTAGTCTGAAGTGCCAAACCCTGCCCAAGATTACAGAAACAGATTGACTCCAAGCTGATTCTAATTACCCTGAGTGTGAGAGATGATTGGTTGCTCCGGTACTTAAAAGGGCTGTCATGGCTGCAGCAGGTATGAAGTTGAGTCTGGGTTTTTGTTTCTGTTGATAATTAGTCACAAACAGCAGGTATTTACAAAGCTGTTTGGTTTCAGTTTCCAAAAACCTGATGGCTTCTGGATTTAGTTTGAGGTAAGTTAATTAATCCTGTTTTGGTTGGACATGTTGCAATGTATTTAACTTTTGTCTTGTTTTCCCCAGGGTGCTGTTGCTCCCCCTGATCATCTATGGGCAGCTTGCATCAGGTAATTTATATATATATATTTTTTTAATCAACTGTCTTTAACATCTGAATGTTGACTTATATTTTTTTCCTCATTTCCAGGCAATGTTTACAGATATAGAAGTGAAAACAGACCTCACAATGAACAAGCTGGGGCTTCATCAAGGACCTACAGTCCTGTTTCACGTTATGATGATGTGCACCCAAGAGCTTTCAAAGCAATGTTTCCTGAAGGTTCTAAAGCTTCAGCTAGTCGCCATGAACCAAGTCACTTTTTCAGCGGGCCAGTAGATAGTTACAGTCAACGTGGAAGTGTTCCTAGTTACAGGCCTGCCTCACTTCAGTCAAAACCCAGTCAAGCACAACAGCCACAAAGTAGCTTCCTCCAGGGCAAACAGAGACTGTGGGAAACCACGGCTCAAAGTGGAAGAAAAGGGTCGAATGTTGTATCAAGTGGTGCAATCGTGATGCAAGCTGAGAAGACTCCAGAGCAACAGTTGAGCTCTACTTCTGATGCACGCCAGGCAGGGGCCTCCAAGCTGCCACCGACCCACCCGGTGTTCTCAACCCCTGCTGTGCTTCAACCCAAAGCTGGACTGTGGGATAGTCTGTTTGGTGCACAGTCCCCAGTCAAGCAGCCTCAAAACAAGGTAACCCCACTGCCAAAAAACAAAGCTGGTGCATGGGATGGCATTTTTACCTCCAGTGTGCAGTCCCTGGGGTCAAGCCATCCAGGCAGGTTGCCTCTGAACCACCCAGCCTTCTCCAACCCTGCGGTGATTCAATCCAAAGAAGGCATGTGGGATAGCCTGTTTGCTTCCAGTGTGCAGTCCCCAGGGTCTTACCCACAAGCCAACTTTCCACAGTTCCCAGAACCTTCAGTGAAGGAAAGTGTATCTACCCCATGGAAAACTGTCCCTGCCCCAGGGTCAACTCACCCAGGCAGGCTGCCTCTGAACCACCCAGCCTTCTCAAACCCTGCTGTGCTGCAAACCAAAATCAACGTTTGGGATGGCCTGTTTGGTTCCAGTGTGCAGTCACCAGCTGAAGTGCCTCAGAAATCAGCTCTGCCACAAAACAAACCTGGTGTATGGGATAAAGTGTCAGGGTCAACTCACCCAGGCAGGCTGCCTCTAAACCACCCTGCCTTCTCAAACCCGGCTGTGCTGCAGAGCAAAGAAGGCATGTGGGATAGTCTGTTTGGCTCCAGTGCACAATCAGTGCAGTCCCCAGGGTCTTATCCACAAACCAACTTTCCTCAGGTTCCCGAACCTTCAGTGAAGGAAAGCGTATCTAACCCATGGAAAACTGTCCCTGCCGCCAAGCTGCAGACGCCAGGATCAACTCACCCAGGCAGGCTGCCTCTGAACCACCCCGCCTTCTCAAACCCGGCTGTGCTGCAGAGCAAAGAAGGCATGTGGGATAGCCTGTTCGCCACTGGTCCCAGAGGGTCTAGACCTGAAGCATCTGAGTCCTACCCTTTGAGTCAGCAACAACCAAGATCAGCCTCCAGTTCATCCCAGAGTTATGGTGGTTTAGTTGACAAGGTGGCACTGAAGCCTGCTCCAAGAGGTTCTAAAACTGCTTCAGTATCTATCCTCTTCCAGCCTGGTCAACAGCAACAACTAGCATCTACTCAGGGAAAACAACCTGTAGCCTCCTAGTAAGTGACATGTTTGACTTGTGTTTAACTTGTTTTGGAAATTCCTAATTTTTTTTTTTTTTTTTTTTTCCTCCCAGGTTCCTGTCTTGCCATGGATGGCCATTGCTGTTGCTTTAATCTGAAATCAATAAAGTTCTTCTTGGAACTTCAATTGTGTTTGGTGTCTTTACAAATTGCTTTTATTGCTACAAACAACTACCGGTACTCTTTAGCTAAAACATTGACATTTGAGCTTGTTATATCTCTACATGGTTTCCTCAGACAAGGTTCAAGCCCAGGCTTTGGATTTGCCTGTTTTAAAGTATATTGGCTTCTAGTTGGCTCAGCACGTGTGGAGCAACTATCTTTGTAGTAGTCCTCAAACTAGTTAACTCTGGCCCTGCCAATCCATGTCTAAAGTTTATCTATAGAGAACGTGGCCTAAATACTGCATTTTAGCTGTTCTCAGTCACTGATTTTAGTCCCAAGATCTCAGACCTTGGCTTTTGACAATACAAGCAAACTTGTGTTTAAATTTAAACTTGCAAGTGTGTTTGCTAAATTATCCACTAGATGGTGCAGTTGTAATGAATTCTCATTGAGGGGTTTAATTAGAGCATTTTACTGAGATCTTCACAACTTTATGGTGTAAATAAACCTGACTTGGTTCCAGAAGCACATTTTCTTGTAAATATATAGTTCAGATTTTATGTTAAAGATGAATGTGATTTCATTTCTGAGCTTTTCATGTTAAGATGAACCATTCTGTGATTGGCTGTGTGATCACACCTTCCTGATTTAAAGGCGGGGCCACGCTCAGGCGCGTTCTCGACCCATAAGGCGCGCCCCCTCCCCTCTCCTGACACCGGGTGTAAAGTTGGTGTCACTTCTCCTCCCCTCAGCTCCGACATGCCTCTCCTCCTCCTGCAGACATGGGAGTCAGCGGCTCCGGGTGGAAACTAACCGGCTCTGCTGCATCTTCTGTCCGCCTCCTGGGCTCCTCCAGCCGGGGAAACTCCACTGCCGCTGTGTGGATCTGAGCCGCCTTATTACCGGACTTCTCTAATTTGTCTCATTCCGCTTCATTTATGGACTACATGAGCTGCGTGTGAAGAGGGTTTGTTCATTTCCGTTCACACAGCTGAAGATGGAGACGGTGATGGAGAGGGAGTGCAGCGCGCTGGGGGGGCTTTTCCAGACTGTCATTGGAGACATGAAGGTAAGACAAATTGGATTTATTGCTCCATCTGATTTTGGATTCAGTTCACATCTTTCTGACGCATAGAAACATGATTTTAAACCTTGTTGCACCAAACCAAAGGAGAACAATTCTGCCTGTGGCTTTAATTTGCAAGCGACATCATTAATGTGCTAATTATCCAGACAGGGGAGGAGCTGCTGAGACTCCCCTGAAGGGGGGAAAATGCTTTATGTTTTAACCAGGTACTGGAACAACCAACCTGTGCACTGAATCCTCTGCTGGACATAAAAACACAATCAATCATGATAAAAAGACAACGCTACAAATATGTTTTTAATCCATCATAGGTATAAATATGCTTCATTTAATAAGTTATCCATATTAATTATCCATAAAAGTATTTAATTTTTTTTTTTTGTTAGGTCTGATAATATGCAACCAAAAATACGTTTAAATGCATAAGAATAATTTATTTGAATGTAAATTTTGAATATAAATTAGTTTCCCTTAATGGCCACGAGGTGTGGGATTTATTATTCAGAAGTTGAATTCCCTGAAAAATTAATTAGCAGCTATTTTTAAGAGCTAATTATTTCATAAAAAGGGGACTAAAATCCAGAGATCCAGATCAGAAAATGAGAAAACTTGCTATTCTTTCCTCTTTAAAGTTGATTGTTTAATATAATAGAAATAATGAGAATATTTACCCTAGTTTGAAAGGTTTGGACCTTTTAATTTTACCATAATAGTTAATTCTTCTTGGAATAACTTTAAAAGCTTTGCCCCCGTTTAATACTCAGAAGCTACAGTGTTGAAACCCGATGTGTAGATTATGTGTCATCGTATGAAAGGAACTGTGGATCATTTCCAATGTGTGTCAGTCTGAAAACTGACCTACTTTTTAGTTTGGATCTCTTTAATGGCAGATTACAGCTGGCAGACTTCATTCAGCTTTACATTCCACTGCTATGAACCTAAAAAAAAAAATCTATATTTAGTGAAAATAAATTTAAATATACTCACTTCCTGCAGCCAGGCCTTAGCCTTCCTGTAATTTATGGTAAAATAAATGATAAAACTGACTGATATATGGTCGTAATTGTAAGGATGGCAGCAATGCTTCTTTATAAAGACTTTATAGAAACATGTGAGCTGCTGTCAAAATAATGAAAACTTCGAACTGATTGAAAACACAGCAACTGTATGAACTGTATGTGCTGAAGCCAGCAGGTCATTAATGAGTTCAGAATACAGGTCAAACAATCTGAGGTTTCCTACGACAGATCTGAACAAATCGCAGCAGCTGTTGTCTGATATACAAAAAATTATTATTTTTATTTAATCTTTAATTGTGCATTTTTCATCAGACAAATTATAATAAAAGTTGTTTAACTGAAATAAATGTGTGTTTGTCAACCGAAGGGGCTTAAAAATGCATAAAATAATCATCAAGGGACTACAGAGGAAAAATAGCTAATGGCTAATTCATTATTTTTTTTATTTTTTGACTTCTGCATCGTCATGCATTTTAATAAACTACTGTCCCCTTTTAAATATATAAATCAGTGCCTAAGAAATCTTAACTGTGGTCTTCTTTCCTCTCTGGTAATTAATTAAGGATGCACCAAGATGGCATTAAAAGTGGCCAATTAAAACCTGTCGCCTGATCTGTTGGCTAATTTCTAGTTAAGAATAAACACTTGACTTTAAAAATAGTTTTTATTGTCATGTTCCTTTATTTCTGCACATAAATTGGGCTTAAGTGAGAAGAAGCTTTATTAAAACATCAAATAAGTCGGAGTTTTACTTTGAGTGTGGCTCCTTCACTTTCTCACTGCCCACTTCAGTTTACAGGTGATCCAATGAAAGGATCTTGACGTGCAGACAAAATATCTGCATTTCCTGTCTGCAGGTAAACATGAGTCAGCCACACACCTGTTTCTGTGGCGACACAGTCCCAGGCAGGTGGCTGCTGGTTCGCTGTAGGAGGGTTACAAATCCTAACACGCCCCTCTTCTTCTCATTGTTTTCATCCTTTCTGGTTTGGGTCTTGTGTTGGTGTTTTCCCCTCTGCTTCCCACTGCAAACCACTTGATTATTCCTTTTCTTCTTCCTCCTCCTTTAAACCTGAACACCCCCCCCCCTCCCCCCCACCCCCACCCCCACCCCTTTTTTTAATTCTCCAGTTTTGGTGTCGTTTTCTCCCCCCCTGCATGTAAAATCAAGCTGGGCAGACACAGCTGTCTTGGAACATGAAACAAACCTGTGATCTGGATCTTAACTCTGCTCAAATCAATAAAACGCCACCAAATTGTGTTTGAATGCAACTTTAAAGGTTCATAGAAGATGTTTCTACCTGCAGCCGGCAATCAAAGGCTTCTTAGAGGAGAAATAGACTGAAGATGAGACAGTTTTTAGTCTGTTTTTTTAGCACCTTGTCTCTTGAGCAGAAAACGTGATGCTGCTTATTCATTCTCATTTTTCTCTAAGTCCTGCTGATGGATTGATGCATCATTGACTCAGGCTCCCATTAACTCTTTGTCTTATTAAGAATAAATCTGTCAAATCAAACCATGTGGGCGGGACTGGAGTATTTTATATGGATTTTCTTTAAAAGCAGTTTAAACATTGTTTCTGTTTGAGGCAGTCTGTTCAGACATGTTGGCTTTTATCATTGCTCTTCAGTCTCTCTTTGCTGTAGTAAGGTGAAGCTTTGCTTAATGTGCAAACAAAACGCAGGCAAACTGGCTTCTGTAGCTCCAACATCACAATAAACAAGTAATCTGAGACACCAAACAGAAAGTACTGATTGTTGTGTCTGACGCAGGTCCACTGAGAAACTTATTGTTGCAACATTTAATTTAAAAACTGTACTTTTGAGGTTAAACAAATGTTTATAAATCATTTTAATAAATTACAAGTTAACAAGGGCATGAACATTTTTCCTTTTTAGCATTGAAAAAATATCAAACTGAGACCAAAGTATGGAATTGTGAATTTTCTGTATTGTTGCACCACAAATCATCTTGATAGGCCTTATCCCATGTTTGCTGTCCTTTCATTGCTCCTTTATTCTTGTTTTTATTTGATTTTCTGCTTTAATTTCTTGCATTGTTTTCTGGTTTGCTTGTAAAGCCACCACAGTTGTGTGCATCGACCTTGACTTGCCTCTGGGAGAAAAGCTGCTCTGTTTTTTGCAGGTCGTTTGTATGTCTGCATAATTAGGGAAAAAAATGAAGGAGACAATTACAAAGCAGCAAAAGTGTCACAGTTTGTCTTTGTAACTTAAAGGGGTTATATTATGTGTTTCTCAGGCATATATTTAAATACTATACCATAACAAAGTATCTATGTCCCCT
>JAUBOC010000149.1:2908964-2920053 GCA_032275365.1 Anablepsoides cearensis | reverse complement strand
ATTTTGACACAATTTGGAACATATTTTTATGAAAAGCAAATCTTTCCCACTAAATTAGTCATGTGACTAGGACATAATCGTCAAATTAATAGTTATCGGCTAAATACCCCAATTAATCGTGATTAATTTTTTGCTAATATTGCCCAACCTACACCTTTCTTAGATATGAAACCACAAAGCGCTTCACATAAAAAACAATAAAATAAATTAAAACATCATCACAGCATTGCATTCATACAAAAGTACAAGTAGTAAAAGAATAAAATAAAATAAAAAAAATAGCTAAAAGCCTGTTTGTAAAATAAAAATTTTCAGATGTTTTTTAAAAGCATCAATAGAGTCAAGCCACCAACAACCTCTGACCTGATGACCTCAAACTGCGAGATGATGAGTGAAGCTGGATCAAATCTGAGATATATGAGGGGGTTTGACCATGTAAGGCTCTAAAAGTTAAAAGCAGAATTTTAAAATGAACTGGGAGCCAGTGAAGAGAAGCCAAAACCAGCCGAGTTCTGGACAACCTGAAGACTCCTTCCTGTTTAAACATGTGGACAGGCTGTTACAATAGTCCAAGCAAGAAGAAATAAATGCATGAATAACCATTTCAAGTTCAGCTTTTAACAAGAAATGTTTCAATTTTGAGATGTTCCTTAAATGGAACAGTTTCTGGTCACTAACCATGACCCCTTACCCTAAACCTAATTTTAGGACCAGTCTTTAGTCTGTATTAGGACTTCTGGTCTTAACAATGTAGGTGTGTATACTGGAAACAGTCCTATAAAGAGAACAAATACAAGTACACACATACAGGTTAACAGTACTGCGATACTGAGCTCTGATGGTTTTATTTTATGTAACACTTTGAAGAATTTACAAATCTTAATGAACATTTTATTTCAAAAGTATGACTTATTTAATGATAGTATACATAGTGTGGAGTCCCATTTGTGAATGTGTAATGAAAATATAGAAGTCTTTATCTGGGAATCTCCTTTCATTAAACTCTGTTCTGGATTTAGTTTATCTACAGCTTGTATTGCTTTGTGTTTCTGAACAGAAATACAAACCTAAATCTTACCAGTGCCAGAACTCTTTATTTTCTTGTTCAAAAAAGTGAGATTTTTGCAGGAAATAATTTATTTATTCCAGAAATTTATTTTCAGAAGCTAAAAGGTTGCAGTATCTGTAGTTTGACATGATTTCTTGTCATCATAGTTAAACATAAACTGAGGCTTTATGGCTTCATGTCGGTTCAATATGCTACAGTTTCAGGGTCGCACAGCTTGATTGCAGAACGCTGCGTGCTGCAGGTGTTTATGAACCTGAGCTCATGAGAATCCAATCAGTCTGCTTCATTAAGTGTTTAAATGTCAGGCTCACCTCCTGTTCTGTCGCTGCGTCTCTGTTTCACTGCACGCACGCACACACACACACACTGAGCTGATGTTTGCAGACAACATGCACATAAACTGCAGAAAAAACAACACCTAAATGTTGTTTTGTCATGGAAAATTTCACCACATGTATAATTACAACATTCAGCCATCAACCAGCCGGTGCCACCTGCCCTGCAGCGATGTCACGCACACACACACACACACACACACACAACCTAATTGCCCTTCTTTAGCTGGCAGAGATTAATGACACCAGCATAAAGTTGTTATAGAGATGGAGACTCAACTCTGGGACAGAAGTCAGCAGAAGAGCATCTCCTCCGTTTGTGTTTCTACTCATAAACAGGCAAAAATAATCTAATTCAGTTAGATTTGTTTGTTCCTTTTGAGAAAATCTTCGTTAAATAGCTTTCAAATTTACAGTTTTTCACCCTTAATTTAATTATTTTTATCAGGTATTTCTGAATTGTTGTTTTTTTTTCACTAATGCTGCATCTGTTGCATCTTGCAGGACGACGGTTGTTGCGGTCGCAGCCTTCCTGGACGCCTTTCAGAAGGTGGCTGATCTGGCAACCAACAGTCGAGGTAAGACGGAGACAAAGGGAAAAAAAACATTTATGCCAAACATAAAACCACATAAACTAAATGATGACGTAGTATTGACGTTATGAAATGCAGACGGGTGGGAAGTAAGGAAATGCAGCCCTGTTTCCTTCTGTTGATTCAGCATCAAAATCCCTACATTTTGTGCCGTGTATGGTTTCTAAGTAGATCCAAGCACATTGAAATAAGGGGTTAACTCATGGTTAGCGTTAGCATTGTTATCATAGGCTAATTACTTAAAATAGCACAACTCACTTCTCACCCGAGCAGAAACAAGTCGACAGACATTTAAAGCTTCTTTGGATAGTTTGTCAATCGTCTCGATGCCTGTAAACCCTCCAGATTATAAAACAAGTCTTTTTTTATTAAAACAATATAGATCATATCTTAAATATAAATATTTTTTTGAGATATCTCATTTGCCCCAGTCCATTTAGGGCATTAGTGTACTCACTGTGATCCATTTGAACTGGAGCAAATCACTTCCTGCCCCCCATCTGAATTTCGCGCTTCATTCGGCTCACATGATGCAACCCAGCAATAGGTTTAATTAAAGGTCCAGAAAGTTCTTTTATCTGTTTAAAAATCACTTTTTGTATCTAACATCTGGTCACACTACGTTTTAACAACAAAAAAAACAACATTTTTTTCCAAATACACAAAGTAAAACTGGTAAAATCGAAATCTATTCATTCAAATATTTAAATCAAATGATCATCAATTCGAAAAACTGGATTCCCTGTAATCAAAACAACTATTCTGAGCTGTTTTCAGATCGTCAGATGGCTCAGAGCATAGAAATGCACAAAGAAACTACTTAGCCAAAGGTTTTAGTCCGTCAATACCTAAAAGAGAACCAGAGGGAAACTGCTCTGTCTTAGATGTTGGAGGGAAGCCAGATGGCTGCTAAAAGTCCTCGAAGAACCTCAAAGATGAGCAGAAGAGAGAGAAATATGTCGGGTGGGGGGGCTTGGTGAATCTGCTTCATACAAACACAGCAGCAGGACAAGAAAAAAAAGCCTACAGGGAAGGCGAACAGCAGTTTTTGCTGACCTGAAGATAAAAAAACGCTCCCACACACACAGTCAGGGCTTTTGTTGCCAGCCTGCATACAGCTAATGCACACTTGGTTTCAGAACAGAAACAAAAATCTGTAGAGGACAAACCTGCAAATATGGATCCAGGTGAAAAATCCATCCTTATACTCTTTACTTTGAGTGAACAAAAATGAAAATAGGTCAGTTACAGTGCTGGCATGTCACTTACATAAAAAAAGTGTTGCAAATCTTCAAATTGGATATTTTTTATATGTTACTCATTAGGGTTTTGGAGTGAATTGCATTATGTATTAATATATACAAAAGAACTGGCATTCCTTGAAGTAATGCATATTATTTTGCTAACAGACAGATATATATTTCCTAACACTAACATTTCACTGAACTCTGGCTTTGATTGGATAACTGAAAGGTTAAAGAAGCTTGAATGTAATGTGTGATAATCACCAATGCAGGATTTCCTCTAACTGCTGCTCACAAGGAGTGATGTCTTTATTATGTCATTATCTGCAGTGGGAACAGGGTCAGAGAGGCAGCAGTAAAAGAAAAGTAGCTCAGCTAATAAAATGCAGATCATGTAAATAAAACAGGCTTGAGGATTTTATTCTGTTACACAAACAATAGAAACTGTTTTTGGGGTTTTTGCTGCTGTTGTGAAGCAGTTTTCACATTCATTATTGATTAGTACTGTTCTACTATTGACCAGTAATCACAGGCAGCTTTTCCTTCCTATCATTAAACAGTAACCAATCGGAGCGCTTCAACGATTGGCTAAACCAAGCAGGAAGGTTTGATGAGCAGCTCGGTTTGACTTGTGCCTATTTGGCTGTGAGCTCTTATGTGTGTCACAGGAAGCTCCTGTTTAATATGAAATTTATGGTTTCCCCCGGGGAGCTTTATTTCAAGGTTGTGTGTGTGTGTGTGTGTTTTCACCGTGCTGGAAGTAGGCTAACTTCCTGTTGAGGTGACTCGCTGTCACAGTGACAACAGGAACCGAGGAAACGATCAGTCACTGTCGTGATGATCCTAGGGCTCTGGGTCGCAGCCGTGCTGTAATTGACTCTGTGTGTGTCTGTGTGGGTGTGTGTAAATCCTGGAGCAGTACATTGAATTATTGGCACCTTTGAACAATTCTTGCAGACAATTACAGATTTCTCAAAGCGCATTTCAGACTTTCTCCTTCACTAAGTTCCTCTAACAGATGTCTTTTGAGTAAAAAAAAAAGTTTCACAGTATGACTGAAAATATTTTTAATAAAATAAAGTTAGCACAACATGTCTTTGATGCAGGTAATAATAATTGTGTGGATTATGTGAGAACATACACAGTTGGATTTTCTTTGAAATTGTTAGAGCTTTAAGAAAAATTTAAATTATTGGTTTCTGTTGCAGAGAAAGAAAGCTTGAGTGCTAAAGCAAATATCTGCATGTTTGAAGAGCAGATTTGCCTGTAGTTATATCTATATGTGGAGGGCCAAAACTGACATAATTAGAAACGAAAGCAGAAATATATGGACCAATAAATAAATACACTTAAAAGGCACCAAATAAATAAAAAAGGAGAACTTTACCTCATGTTTTAAAATTTTGTTGACCTTCAAACTTATTTTTCTTGCTTAGTTCCAATAAATTATACATTTTAGCACAAAATTGACATTTTACTTTTTTTTTGAAAACATATATTTTTTTTGTTTAAACTTTATTCTTTTGGCTAAACTGAGGCAGCACAAGCATGCACAGTAGGTCTGCACATGGATCCTGCTCCTTCCTGTCTGTTGACCAATAGGAGAGAAGCTGACCAAAGTAGCCCCACCCACTTTATTTACATAATGAGGCAGAAATACATAAGGTAAAGTAAAAACAGGAGACAGAGAAATGTAAACGCAACACATGGAAATAAAAAAAAACTTAATAATTAAATATAAACATTTAAAAGACATAAATACATGTACAAAGAAGAACAATTATGTGCTAAAATATATCATTTGTTGGAACTAGGCTGGAAAAATAAAGCAAATTATAAAACATGAGGTAATTCTCCCTTTTTAATTTATTTGGTGCGTTTTAAGTGTATTTATTTATTTTTTGGTCCATTTATGTACTTCTGCTTTTATTTCTAGTTATGTTTTGGTCTTCCATATATATATGCATATATCATATATATTTTTTTTTTTATATAAAAAAACAGTGTCATGGTGTACACATACAGTACTGATGGTTTGGTCTGTTTTTTTCTACAGATAGAACAGATGTCTGATAAGCTTTTATCTTGTTCACTCATGGACAGTTAGCCGGCTCTGACAGAGGTGTTGAATTATTGAATTGAAGAGGTTGCACCCCATCTGCTCAATGTCACCCTCATACATTACATCGCTACAATAAATAATAAAGCTGAAGGGTGGAGGAATGGAGGAGGGGTTAAAAAAAAGGTGAGATTAGATGAAGCATTGGTGTCAAAGTGCACATTTTTTTAGAAAAATTAAAACGGGCTAAATTAAACCTAACGCTGTAATGACGTGTAGATGAGGAATAGATTAATGGAGGGATAGAGGGCACAGAGGGAAGATGGTGATGAGAATGGAGGGACGGATGCAGAAGGAGGGGTGAGAGGCTGTTGGCTGTCATGTTCAGCCTGCTGCTGGTGCTCATGGCAACGAGATGGAAATCGCTGCAGAATTCAATCTGAGCAACGTAAACAGTATCTGTGTTTGCATCTATCTGTCAGAGGAACTCGCCTTCACTCTGCCGCCCTGTTTTCATTTGGGCACTTATGGAAAAGATGCACAAAACCTATAGAGCCAAACATTAAGGAGACGAGGCAGCGGATGTGAGGTGGTTTTCTGTAACAATCTGCTACATTTTTGGGGGCGGGGCCTTTGAAAGACTGCTGATTTGAGTCATTTTGAAGTCTGGACCATCAGTGTCGACACCTGGTTAGAGGAATAGATTAGTGGAAAGGAACAATCAGGATATCTGACAAGAAAGAAGAGTAAAATGTGATGAGACCGAGAGAGGAGGTGAAATCAAATTTGTGACAAAGGGAGGTTTGTGGAAGAGGAGGAGGAGGACATCAAAGAGGAAGATTAGGAGATTACAAGGAATGACCTGGAGTGGTAACAGCTTTGACCAGTCAGAGCAAAAACAACACGTGGAGGGATGTTCTGGATTGTCAGCAATAAATTCTTTGGCTTGTGGGGGTCTGTGGATAGAGATTTTTATCACCCGCCGTCAGAGGTTACGGCAGAGTGATGGGTGTGTGCTTGTGTTTGTCTATACTGTTAGCAAAATATCTCATGAACCACTGGAATAATATCAATAAAGTTGTCAAAAAGAAATTTTAACATAAGAGTCAGTCCAATTTAAGATCGCCACCAGGGCTAATTAGCTTTAGCTTACACCTCCAGTAAAGGCCTTGTCACACTATAATGTTTCAGATAACTAATGAAAATTTGAAAGACATCTCCAGTGAAGATGGGATTTAAAAAAAATCAACTGGAATCCTCTTTTATGTGTGTACTATAATGCTGACAAATTGATCAAACATATTACTTTTATTGGTAATTTAGACGCAAAAAAAACCCACAAGTTGTCTAAAGCGTTATAGTGTGACAGGGCTTTAAGTTTTACAGATATTCAGCAAAAAATTATGTAAAAGCTCTAAAAATATGAGATTTTATATGATGTGGTTACCAAGGTTTGACAAAAACAACAATATCTCTATGATTTTTAACATAAAAGGGAGACAATGACATTTTGCATTAAGGAATCTTTAATTTGTTCTCAGAAAAAACATCTGATTGGCCTTTTTATTAATATTATTTGGATCATTCTGAGCTGTTTTTACTTTGTGCGTTAGGGCTGCTCAATATTAGGAAAACCTGAACACATACAGAAGTACATAGTGTTGATGTCTTTCTGTTCTGTGTTCAGAGCAAAAAAATAAAATTTCCATTTTAGCATGAACTTTTTAAAAAATATAAAGAGATCCATCCAATTGGCCAAATACGTGAATGACTCCATTTGATTGGAGAAATACTTCAAGCTTCTGTCTGAGTGACAAAACTCATAAATGCAAACTTTTGAGCCAAACATTTATTGAAGAATATGCAGTTTTTACGATATTGCACAGACAATAAATTTTTGATTTAGTGTGTGTGCCCCACATCATTTTATAGAGGGTTGGTACAATTAATCTGTTTAGTTATTAGAACATTTTCATCTCACATAGCAGTGTGAGGGAAAATATATTTTTACTTTTTGTGTTTGTTTGATTTTATTTTGAATCTGTGTGTTTTGGACAAGCTGTAGTAAAATGAATTTATAGATGCTGCTGCAGTCTGTATTTTTAGTTTGTGTGTGTGTGTGTGTGTGTGTTGTCGGATCCTCAGCAGCTCACAGATGGCCTCCTTTGGCAGCTTGTTATTTAATGACACCTCAGGTGAGTGATGTCATATCTGCAGTGTCCACAGGCACGCTTTAGGAAAACTCTCCTTCAAGGACAGAAAGTGGTTCAGTGTTTAAAAGCTGTTGAGATTCACTTGCGTAGCAGTTTTCACATTCAAAGAGAAACTCCACCGATTTCAGAGTGGTTTTGATGGTTTGTCAGGAGTGCTGACAAACCATCTGAAAGAACTTTGTAGAAGTTTGTCTCAGGGGAAACCGTGTGAAGTTTAAACTATCAACCAATTGTAGAAGAACAAAACTCTGCAGAAGTGAATCAAACAGATTTCTGGAGCCTCAGGGCTACATTAACTTGGTCTCCAGACTTCATTCAGTCAAACTTTTAACAGAGTTTTATGACAATAACTTTAAAAAAAGTATTACATTACATGTGGCGATGATGTCATCAGTTAGATGAGAGGTCAGGAGGTTGATGTTACCTTTAAAACCAAACTTTTCTGTGTTATCAGCCTCAGCAGTCTCATGTTTCCTCAGCTCTGAGGTTTCTGCAGCGCTGAGGTCAAATGTTCAAAAATATAAGCTGCAACATGCATCTGCCTAATGACTCATATTCTAAGACATGGCTGGTAAACGTCTGTCTGCTGACAACAGGCTTATTAAAATGGGAAAATCCACCTACAAATGCTGGAACTTGTCTTCTCCATCCTTTTCCCAACCCTTTTTTTAAGGGGTGTGTTATTTAGTATCTTAATAACTCTGATCGTATCCAAGTGAAATAAATAGAATGTAAATAAACGGGATGATATGTTGTTTTGGTGCCTTTCTTTTTAAACCCCACATCGTGAAACACATTAAATCAAGAGGAACTGGAATCATTTTAACATTCTAAAATCAAGACTGGTTCAGTTTGGTCTATATCAGGTCTTTTCAACAGGTGACCAAAAATGTGACCTGCCAATTGATTCATTCTTCTCTGAATAGCCCTGGTTAAGACTGCACGGTATATGCAGTAGATGATAGAAACAACATGAAGTTAGTCTATGGTAAAAATTTACCCTCTACCGTCCTGTCGTCAGTTATGTCATCGCACCTGTGCCAACATGGCTGCGAGTGCAGAGACAACTGAGCAGGAGGAATTCCAAATATAATGAAGGGATAGAGCTTTTAAAACACTTACTGTATAGAGAGAATAAATCCACACCCAAATTGTTGAAGAAAAAAATTGTTTTTTATGTATTGTTTCCCACAGAGATGATACAAAAAGATGTAGACGTTCTTTCAGTCATAAATCCATCTAGCTAATGTAAGAGTTGTCTTCTGCTCTGATAATGAAGATGAGATTGCAGCAGAGCAGCAGCTGATAAGTTCAGCAAGCAGAAGCTCATTGTATGGCAGGCAGATATTACATTTATTTGGCTTCACCACACTTACATTCAAGTTATCTGAAATAGTTTTATGACTCGCACTATGTGCAGCATAAGCCCCTTAAGGTTCTGTCACACTATAATATTTTAGGCAAGTTATGCCAACTTAGAATTTTTTTTATGTTTAAATGTTTTGAAATGTTAAAAGTTTACTTGAAATACTGGTTATAGCCTCCACTTTATTTTGATATTATTGAAAATTTAAGAAATGCCTTTGTTTGGTGTTGAAACTGTTTTGCAATATATGTAAAACATTCTTTTGTACTTCTGTTATGTTCATTTGCACTACAGCTAAAATGCTGGGTTTGATTATGATTACACTTTTCTGCTAAATAAATGCTCTAAAAATTACATTATCTTTGCTTTTAATGATAATTTTCTACTGCGATATATTTACTTACCGTGAAGGGATTCAATTTATACCGTGATATGAATTTGAGGTCGTACTGCTCTAGCCCTGGTCTATATTGTTAGGTTAGATGTACATCCGGTGATGACTTTTCTACGCATTATAAAAAAGTTGTTTCCAGTTGTTATAAGCTCCAGGTGTGTTTTGGTATTTAGTAACTAAATCTTCAGGCTCAACTGATGAATTTCTGCCGATCCCGAGTCTCCACCACGCGTCGGCGAAGCCCGCGAGGCCCCAGGTGTTGCTCGTCTCTTATTATCCGACGCTGGAGGAGAGCTGAAGTGGCTGCCAGCAGCGGGAGAAGCAGTGTGCGGTCCTGAAGGGCTTCATTATCATGTGGCGTCGCCACGGCAACGCCAGCCGCTGCCTGCTTTGACGTAATTTGACCCTTTTGTGAGAAACGCGTGTGCACGAACATAAACATGAGCTCGGTGTTCTTTAACTAAATGTTGTAGACGGTTTCTGAACGATTAGCATTTCCCTTAAACAGTTTAATCAGCGTGAAGTGAAAATGATGCATCATGCTGAAAAGTGATGCTGAAGCTTGACTGCATGCTGTGGCTGTAGAGTGTCTGCCTAAAGTGCCACTAAACTATAGTACAACCAGCTGCAGATAGCTTATATTAAAGCAGAAGAAAAAGTCTTTATAGAGAAGTACAATCAAAATAGAATCATATTTTTTATTTCTGCAAAGTACTTTGTAAAACAAGTGCTTTGCAATTTTCCAGTGCATCCAAGTGCCAGCAGGTTTTTGTAAAAACATTTACAATGCCAGTCCTGTGTTCACTTAGAGTGTCTTTATTGTGTCATAATGTATGGGATCATTACTGTATTAGTATATGCATTCAGTAATGGACTTTACTTCATTACAGAGTTGGCCCTACCTCTGTTTGGCGGAGGTCTTGATGTTGGCATATTTGGCTTAAATCCTGTAGGTGGAGTTGGTATGTGGGCGGAATTAATCCTAATCCTGATTGGTGGAGTTGGTATGTGGGTTGAGTTATCCCTAATCATTATCGATGGAGTTGGTATGTGGGTGGAATTAGTCTTAATCCTGATTGGTGGAGTTGGTATGTGGGTGGAGTTAGCCCTAATCCTGATTGGTGGAGTTGGTATGTGGGTGGAGTTAGCCCTAATCATGATTGGTTGAGTTGGTATGTGGGTGGAATTAGTCTTAATACTGATTGGTGGAGTTGGTATGTGGGCGGAGTTAGCCCTAAGCATGATTGATGGAGTTGGTATGTGGGTGGGGTTAGGCCTAATCATGATTGGAGTTGGTATGTGGGCGGAATTAATCCTAATCCTGATTGGTTGAGTTGGTATGTGGGTGGAGTTAGCCCTAATCCTGATTGGTTGAGTTGGTATGTGGGTGGGGTTAGCCCTAACCATGATTGGTTGAGTTGGTATGTGGGCGGGGTTAGCCCTAATCCTGATTGGTGGAGTTGGTATGTGGGCGGAGTTAGCCCTAATCATGATTGGTTGAGTTGGTATGTAGGTGGAGTTAGCCCTAATAATGATTGGTTGAGTTGGTATGTAGGTGGAGTTAGCCCTAATCATGATTGGTGGAGTTGGTATGTGGGCGGAGTTAGCTCTAATCCTGATTGGGTGAGTTGGTATGTAGGTGGAGTTAGCCCTAATCATGATTGAAGTTGGTATGTGGGTGGAATTAATCCTAATCCTGATTGGTTGAGTTGGTATGTAGGTGGAGTTAGCCCTAATCATGATTGGTGGAGTTGGTATGTGGGCGGAGTTAGCCCTAATCCTGATTGGTGGAGTTGGTATGTGGGCAGAGTTAGCC
>JAUBOC010000149.1:2831811-2847832 GCA_032275365.1 Anablepsoides cearensis | reverse complement strand
TTATTGAAAACTCAAGACAGCCATAACATTATGTTTCTTTACAAGTGTATGTAAACTTTTGACCACAACTGTATGTGCAGCTGTAAAACATGCAGCGTTTGGCGGACTCCACTCATAAAGAAACAACAATAAAGGCACTTAATTTAAGTTTCTATAAATGTACGAACAGACGTTAAAATCTGCAGTACAATACAAGAAATAAGCACATATAATTCAGCCAAGCTGTTATTAATGTTACCTCTGGTCTCAGCTAGTTTGATGGCTTCCTTGCTGTCTTCGAGGCTCCCTCCTGTGATCATAAACTGACACAAAGCAACAAAAGTAAAATGAATTCAAATCAAATAATAGCAGAATTACTTATTCTTTTAGTTGTTCAAAATTTCTGCACAATATCACAAACCAGGCAAGCAGCTATTCAAAACAAGAAAACTCAAAAACTATCATAGCAGTTTGAGCATCAGTGTGATTTTTTTTAAATTGCATCACTTTTATATACTTAACCTTGTCAAATAATTCTGACAAATAAAGAGAACATATCCTGCTGATCACCTGTGACACCTTTACTGATTCCATTTAAATAAATAAATAAATAAATAAATAAATAAATAAATAAATAAATAAATAAGGAAAAAAATCAGATCTAATAAAAGAATGATGCACTATAAAACTATTACAAAATACTCTGTATTACAGCAGGCATTTCCACAATAAACAATTGTGGAAAACAATGCATGAAAATAATTAACATTTTTATTTAGTAAACAAATACTTTGTTGTAACCCTGCAAATTCTCAGTGCACACTAAAATCTGCTACTAGAAGAACTTAAATTGAGGTGCTGGACTGTACCTTTTCAACTCCAATTTTGAGAGCTCTGTCGATGATCTGATTGAAGTCATCTGTGAGGAAAAACACAACTCAGACCAGCCTAAATTTAACAACACACACATTAAAACAACACTGCCAGTGCGGCTCACCGTCATGTTTCTGCTTCCCTCTGTAGAGTCCTCTGAACATGGGATCTGTCAGGTTTACACCAATATCTGAGGATGAACAAAAGCTGAAGTTCAGTGCAACACATCAGCAGTAAACACATTACAAGACTATTTAGGCAGTAAGACAGTTTGCATTTGATAAAATACGCTTATAGAAGAGCTGGATTTACTTCATGTTTGTCGGAAGTGCAACAAAATAATGTCCTGTCAGTTTGCACATTAATTATGACTAATAGGTTTGCTGAGGATTATGGCTGTAAACATTTAATATCAGTCAGACATGTTGCTTTCTAGATTCATTGTGCACAATTCTAGTAACCCGATAAAAATGTATGCATTTACCATCTATTTCAGTAACAGAAACGCTATAGATTAAATATTACACAAAAGGTTAACTATCCTGATGTGTATACATAGCTAGCACAGCTACGATGTTAACTTCTCTTAACTAAAAACAAATTGTCTTAAGTTCAAATTTTAGAGCACACAATACGAAGAAGCAACAACATGTATTTTGCTCTAGATTTATGTTTATTTAGTCATAAAACAAAGGCGTCTCACCAATGAATTTGTGCTGTGCCATGGTTGTAACACTTCTGAAAAGAACCAAACATGCAGCTTTCATGAAACCCGTCATGTCGCTTTACCGTAATGACTGCAGTACACGGAAACTAAATTCCTTAAACAATTTTTTGCCAAACCTTGATGTTTTATACTCACATTAAAGTTACATGTAAAGCGACATAAACTGCAGTTATTTATTGTATGTTCATTGTATTATCGATTAAAGTTGAGAAAATATATTAGAAAATATTTATGCGCCTTAGTTTAACATTTACGGTGTTCACGTACACTGTACACAAAATCCCACAATCCACCGCGCGGCCCTAAGAGAAGGTGACAGAGGACGGTAAACATGGCCTCTGCCTATCTTACTCACCAGCAGAAAGTGTTGAGGCTGTACAAGAAATCACTTAGACATCTTGAATCATGGTGCGTTTTTAGGTAAGAAGTGCATCGTGTTCAGGACTCGTTCAGAACAATGAGGAGAAATTGCTGAGTGAAGTTTAGCTGATATGTTGCTAAGCTAACTGTGAAGCTAAATGCTAGTCGCTGTGTTAGCAGGTCACTCAATCCTGATGTCACCGAATACAACAATTATTCTGATTTTGATATTGAATAAGAAGCTTTCATTAAAGTCTAATCTATGTGTTTGCATGGTGAAAGATTATGCATAACAAATATCTATTGGTACAAATAAATTATAGCTATTTTGAGTAAAACAGGCCACCGTAATGTTGTGCATTGAACTAAACTTTGTCAAAATGCAACATGTCGCTTGTTTTTTAAGTCGTATGAAATAAATGTCATTTTGTTTGTAATGTGTCTTATATATCATGCAATAAGAATGAGAATGTGTTTGTAAAATGTCCAACAAGGCTAACATTTGAAACATTTCAACTCTAACAAAATGCCTTACACCTTTATGTTTGCTCAAGAATGCTACCTTAGATCATCCAAACATGATTTTAAATTAAGAATAATAAGATACTATGTCTAATGTATGTCATGGTTATATTTTTGCATGTTTTTTTTTATAATAAAGGTTACTTACATTTGCATTTATTGGTTGATCATTAGCTGTTTTATTTACTATTTAAAAGCTCTACAAAAATACATTTGAAGCAAAAGAAAATACACGTAAATATGTTGTAAACCCTTTTTTTAAGGGTTATGCATCAAATTTCTTCTTTTAAACATCACAAAGTATCACAAAGTCTTGTCATACTAGATCTTGTTGGTATAGTTCATAAAATCAAACTGTTTTTGCATCTTTCCATCTGCAGAGACAAATACCGGTTTTACGCCTGCATCATGCGGGCTCGTTTTGACAACAACAAGGATGAGAAGGATATGGCAAAGGCCACCAGGATGCTGAAAGCAGGAGAGGAGGAGTTCTGGGCCAACCAGCATCCTCAGCCCTACATCTTCCCCGACTCCCCTGGAGGCACCTCCTATGAAAGATATGAGTGCTACAAGGTGGGGAAGGACTGGGATGATTTACCACTAAAAATCTGTCAAAGACAAATGTAATTGCTGTGGTATGCAAAGCTGAACCAATAATATTACATTATATCAGTTAAAATATGGCCGCAGAAGACTTAATGTCTTATTGAGATGTAGATTAAGGTGACTGGTAAAACCCTCTTAATGCTGACAGCACAAAAAAAGTAAAAAATGTAAATTATTTGCACTCTGTTTTGTCCTTGAAGGTCCCAGAATGGGTGCTGGACACCTGGCACCCCTCGGAAAAGGCCATGTACCCTGATTACTTTGCTAAGAGGGAGCAGTGGAAGAAACTGAGGCTGCAGAGCTGGGATAAGGAGGTGAGCAGCACTCCCTTCTTAAACAGCATGTTTCAGTCAACTTATTCCTTTTCCAGAAATCAATGTTTCTATTCTGCATGAAAAAACAGGCTTTTTTATAATGTGTGTTTGCACTGTATGGAAATTTATATGATTGATATTTTAATCAGACACCAAAAAAAACAGCTTCAGTAAGTCATTCATTATATAAGGTTGAAGTTTTCATTAAAACCAGATTAACAGATAAGTCAAAGTTTTTACTTTTTAACAAGTATTAAATAAACATTTGTCCTGAGCAAAAACTGTGTCTAACAGTCAGAATCTTTGAAAACTATGAAAATTTTGTGACATATGGTAGGTAATACATTTTGCATTTTTTGTCATAGTTACACCCTGTCTCCATTAATAGAAACCAGTGTCAAGCAAGATGACAGTTTCATTGGTAAAATCCACCAGATGGTGCCAGAGAGTTTTGGTTAGAACCTGAAGGAATCAGATCCTTCTTGTCTTCAGAGGGGTGGGCTTTTTTTTATCTTCCAGGGGCCACATGAGAAACTTAAGCTACATGAAGGGCTGAATCCAACATATGTACTTAATTATGCTCAATAGTCAATTTTGTTCACCAATTGTAAATAGCAGTAAATGATATATTTTGATTGGCTGCTATAGGTAATTAAGACAAAGATTTGCTGTAAATATTCAGAAAAATATATGAAATTGTGATGTAAGGGATAAAGCAAATATACAAATAGTAAAAACAATCGTAACGTTGTTTCATTTTATTTTCAACATGTCAGTCTTCACAAACAAATACAAAAACTGTTTTGCAATATGGTACCAAACAGCAGAGAGGTAATCATTGGTTACACAGGATCTGTATTTGGATGTGTTGAACTTCATCGCTGAGAGTGTTTGTTCACATGTAGGTAGATCCAAAGAGGACTAATCAAAGAGCAGCTTGGAGGGGTGGGGTTTAAGATTTGCATCTTCTCTTTGAACGTCTTTGCTGATGCTTTCTTTTTGTTTTTATGTTTAATTTGCACATTAGTAATTAACTTGTATGTTACTTAATGAGGTAGAATATGCACTGCATTACAAATAATAGATTTTAGTGAGCTGGTCCAACAGCAGAAGAATAATTGTTTATTAAAAATGATTCTGCTCTGCTTTATGTAAATTGAAACAACTTCCCTTTTAAAATAAAAAAATGAATCTTCTCTCACAAATACATGTTGAGTTTACATAAAACTATGTATTTCAACAAAGTCTTAAATCTAAATGTGCAAAATATCCAGATATGTAAAAGACATAGAAGAACATAACCAAACTTTTGTCTCCATCTTCTTCCAGGTTGCTCAGCTGGAGGCCGAGACTCAAGCTGGAGGTCCCAGGACCGAAGCTCTCCCTCCTGCTCGCAAGGAGGGTGAGCTCCCCCCTCTGTGGTGGGACTTCGTCACCCGCCCCAGGGAGCGACCGTGAAGAACAGCTCCTCTCTCCTGGGATCTGTCAGGCTGGCTCTGAGGGGAAAAATGACCCAAAGTACACAAAGTCACCATCACCTGGCTGATCTCTCATCTGTCTGTGGAGAGTCGTATCTAAAGGAGTTCACCTGTGCAGGTTGAAGATGGTTAACAGCAATCCTGATTTCCTTAAACATTTAAGTTGTTGATGACACTGAGAAACTCTGTAGATGTTCAACTTATTACCTGTAATTGTTCTAATAAATACATTTATGATCAGTGCTGTGTGGATGTGTGTTTAATAGAGAAACGGTTCATCATAAATTAGCATTTTTCTCATCATGTGGCAATAATACTGATTTCATGTGCTGAAACCGACCTGCAAATAACGCCAACTAAAATCAGGCATCATGTTTCCTGTTTGAAGTGTTTTGACTGTTCAATAAATATGATCTATTTTCATTAAGCTGCAGACAGAAGCTAAATAGATAAACCAAGATTTAAGGAAATAGTTTTTTTTAAAGCACCAATAAAGTCAATATTAATAACGTGAAGAGATGGCTTGTAGCAACACAACAGTAAACTCGTGTAAAGACTTTGGGAAGTTTTCTGAACAAGCACAAGGCCCTACTTTGTTACACTTGTTGCTTGATGAAGTTGCTCCATAACTATGGCGATAGCCGTAGTGATGAAGGTGGTCGGAAGCTGCGTGGCCGAATCATCATGGTCACGGCCTTCAGAGAGTAGAAGTCCGAATCCTTCCAGGAGAACCAGACGATGCCGTCCGGCCCCAACAAGTTGTTCCCCTTCAGAGAATAACGACCGCCCTGATGGAAACAGTTTCAGTAATATTTTTATTATTCTGTTTACTTCAAAATAAAATAAAAAATCTGGCTTGATCTGTCAGCTCTACCTTGTAATAAACTCCATTAAGGTTGGTGTAGAAACACTGGTGGAACCACCAGCCGGAGTGGCTGATCTCAGCACAGATGTTGCCCGTGTCTGGCGTGCTGAAGCCGTGCTGGTCGTGATACCAGCCGAACGAATCCTCCAGCGACCCACTGAAACCAGACACATGGAGGCGATACTGGTTCTCCTCACTGTCTATCCTGCAGCAGGACAAAATATATACAGATATCTCATTTACTTTTTGAATTTTAACAAATGTTTCAGCAAATAAAACTAAAGAAAAATATATTACTGGATGTATTTTTGGATTATTTTGTGTAGTAAGGAGGAAAAAGGGTGACTTCAAACTAGATAAACATTATTTTTTTATTTTGATCAATAGTTTGCAATATTTTATACAGCTGAAATACTGTTTTAGCAGGGCTATATGACTAAAATGCTCAGGGGCTGGACATTCAGTAATTATATATACAGTCTATTTTTCTTTTTCTGATTTAAAATCTATTTTTATATTAAATGAAGTCATTGGCAGGCAGACTAATATACCAGGATTGCAACTCTGAATTAAATATTTTGTCATTCAAAACAAAATAATATATATATTTTTTTCTTTTCATGATCTTCTCGGCGGGCCGGACTGAGGTCATCCACGGGCCGGAAGTGCCTCACAAACCGGCAGTTTACTAACCCATGATCTACAGTCTCATCAGTTTCTACCTGAAGGAGCGGTACAGGGCGTGTTTGTGGGCGTGGCTCCAGTCCTGCATGTCAATACGGAGGCTGTAAGGGCCCTGATTGGACAGCAGGTAGAGGTGCTGGTTGCCCAGCCAGTGTTCTCCTTTGGGCTCACCGAAGCCATTTCGATATTCAGACCAACCCCGATTAAAGCTCACCGAACCGTCACGCCGCCGCTGAAACACCGTCCAGCCCCCACCTGGCACAACAGAAATACAGGTATTAAAGTACAGACTGTTATACAAACACAGGCTCATTTGAAGGCTGTGTCAGTCATATTATAGTGTTTGTGAAATCCCCCAAAAGTAATAAGAATAAACACTTTCTGTTCACTAAATTAAGCTCATCTACTGTAACTATCAGACCAACAAACATTAAAAACTCCTGTACTTCTTACCGTCTGTCTCCATGTCACAGTACACAGGAAAGGTGTTAGTGGGTGACATGACGATGGTGTAAACACCAGAGCGACGAACCCCACTGTGATATAGAGACGCACAGTCTGATGGACAGTAAGACACATAGTGTCCACCTGAGGGAGGCGCAGATGGACAAAAAGAAAGATTGACCCTTCTGACTTGTTTTTGTATAGTTTTGTATAGAATGTGAAAGTATTTTTAACTGTTACTATTAAGCGTATATAAAAGCCGTGAGTATGGATGACCAAAACTGACGTAATTAGAAAAAAAAGTAGAAAAATATAAATGGACTAATGAATAAATACACTTAAAATGCAGCAATTAAATAAAAAAATGTTTTATTATATTTTAATTGACCTTCATATTTTTTTTCCAGTTTAGTTCTTAGTTCAAACATTGACCTATGCCTTTTTTTAAACTAAACTTTAAACTTTAATCTAAACTGAGGCAGCACAGCATGCACAGTAGATCTGCACATGGATCCTGCTCCTTCCTGTCTGTTGACCAATAGGAGAGGAGCTTACCCAAGAAGCTCCTCCCACATTATTTGCATAACGAGGCAGAAATGCATAAGGTAAAGCAAAAACAGGGGACAGAAATGTAAAAGGAAAACATAGAAATAAAAGACTTGTGGGAAAAATTATAAAGCAAAAAATAAATATAATGATTTAAGAGACCCAAATGCATCTACAAGTAAAATTAAAAAGATATATTTTTAAAACTGTAAAATGTAACTTATTTGCTAAAATATATAATTTATTATATGTAAGCTGGAAAAATAAATATGATGGTCAATTAAATTATAAAACATGAGGTAAAGTTCTACTTTTTTATTTATGGTCCATTTAAATATATCTGCTTTAATTTGTAATTATGTTAGTTTCGGTCCTCCATATGAGAAGCAGGTGTGAAAAGGGTGCTGCAACACCCTCTTAAGGTAATTAAAATGGTTTCATTCATGCTGCACATGTTTAAATCAACATTCATTATTAAGATAAGACAACGTGCTGCCAGTGTGACATCATGAAACTCATGAAACTCACCACTGTCGCACGTGTACCTGGTGGCAGGGTGTCTCTCATGCCGAGAGGCGGCGAGGTTCGGATGACGTTGATCGTGCAGCCGCCGTTCTGGTTCATGTGCCGCACGGTGGCCGACAGGTTACGCAGCTGGGCCTGCAGCTCGTACAGCAGCGCTGCGTGCACGTGGAGCAGCGTGTCTGCCTCGGCGTGCCGCAGCTCCAGAGAATGCAAGCGCTCGTTGAGAGTGGAGTTTAATCGAACGCTGTCTTCAGCCTGTGAGACGTGAACACGTAAGACGAAGACACATTTCTGGTGGCCATGTTTGGTGCAACATAATAATATGAATTCTGTAGTTCTGTGATGTACATCTATTGATACATAGTCCAGATGCTCTCCTTTTAAGACAAGTTTAGTCTTTTTTTCAACCTCTAGCTGTTTAAACTAGTTCAAAAGTGAGCTTTAGTCCTGTAGTCTTAATTTAGACAACACGTAGCTCGTGTTTCCTGCAGCCGGAAGTATTGTCTATCTGTCAGGCAGACTCAGAGGGATTTAAGTCTTCTGTCCAAAAGGTCTTCAGCTAATCCTGTTACAATTCAGGGTTAAGGAGGACTTAAAAGGTGTCAATACAGGGAGATAAAGTTAGACAGAGAGATAAACAAAGGCGCTGACAAACAAAGAGATACAGCGGAAGAAGAACCTCTGTGTTTTATAAGGGTGAATAATGTCTTTTCACTGAGAATGATTCACATATTTGTCTGAATGCTTCACAAACATTCACACTATTGAGATCATTTTTATTCCGTACGTTTTTTGGCATGTATCTCCTTCTGCAATTTTTGTCCTATTTTGATAATTCATGTATCAAAACATCCAGCTCCTTCTGGACATTCCAGCTATGACTTTTGGTATTTCAGCTATTTAAATTTTGTGTTAGTTAAGTTTGGTACACTTTTTTGTCCACGTTTTGCCTGTTGAAAATTAATGCAGCTGTTTCATCCTTAAAATTCTTCAAAATGTTTCTAAATATTTAAAGCACCTTACAACTTTTGTTCTGGTTCTGCTCTTTTTAATTTCCACGTTCTAATTTTAGCTACTTATTTGTTAGTTTTAGCTTTTTCTACCAGCTATAATTCTACTATTCTTCTGCTATTTCCTACTTTTTTGCACTTTTTTTCTGCTAATTTTAGTTTATGCTTCTTACAGTTGCTTTATGTTATATTCAGCTGTTTGCTGCAATTTTAGCTAATGTTCACCTGTGATTAACTAAAGTGAGCTTTTTTAAGCTAATATCACATGTTGGTGGCTATTTCATCTTCTTTCTGCTTAGTTCAGCAAACGTGCTACTTATGCTTTCTTATGCTAATGTAGGAATTTCCAGCTACAATTTGTCTGTTTTAGCTATTTTACAACAAATGTTTGCTTTTTTGTACCTTTATGCACTTTTTCTGCTAATTATATATTTTTTATACCTCTTTCACCATCTGGGTGCTAATTTCAGCTAAGCTAATTTTAGCTTTTTTCATCTTTCCACAACCTTTCAGCTATTTTTCTGCTAGGTTAAACTTTTTTATGCTTCTTTCAGCTTTTCAATTGCACTTGCTGTAACTGTTTTGCTATTAAACATTTACGGCTCCAGTTCAGCAGCTTTCAGCTAAAGTTTTCAGCAATTTTCATTCACTCTAGCATTTTTGCAGGAAATGCAATTTCTCTAGTCTAAAATGAATTTTCTTTTCTAACCCTGTGTTGTGAATGTGTACCACCAACATTGCATATATGTGCCTTTTTAAATTCTTTTAACTCCTGCACCTTTATTTAAGGATAACAGCAAATTGAAAAATGTAATGACTACATGTTTGCACTGTTTTCCAAAGTTTCCTCCATCGTGAGAAGTATTATGACACAATCTTTTCTCTGATCAGTTTGTGGTTGTTTCTGATATTAGACATAAGGCATCAGATTCTTTATTGATGATGACAGCAGGTGAATGAGAGGTAAGGTCATCGATTTCAGCCTACCTGCATCTCCAGGGCCTTGACTCGATGCCGGTGGTTCCTCAGCTCCTCCTGCAGCTCCGACATCGTCTCCTTCAGCTCCTTCAGCTGCTCCTTCCTGTTCTGGTTCTCGTGAAGCCAAAAGGAGACATCGTCCGTGCAGCGGAACATGTCCGGGCATCGTTTTTCAGTCGTTCCCACTGGAGGCAGCTTCGCCATCAGTCGGCAGTGGTTGTTCGGGGTCGGCTGGCTGCTGTACTCGCCGCACTGCGTTGCTGTTTGGTTTAAGGTTTGGTTGGTGCCATCATTGTTGCTGCGTATCACCACAGGGCTGTCGGGGGTCAGGTCAGAGTGCGTTTCCAGGACGGATGTTGAAGGATGCCAGTCAGCATCCTCATATGTACCCTTGGTTACATCAGGAACGTTCCAGTTTGTCTCCATCTGCATGTCTGGTACGTCCCTGCGAGGACGGACGTTTGTATCTGATACATCTTCCTGCTGTTCTGTAGCAGTTTGAAGAGGAACATCCTCCTGAACATCAGGATGTTTTTCTGAGCCCATAAAATTAGCAATAACATGATGGAAGCCCCAGTTAGTGAAGAAAACAAAAATCAGTAGCACTGTTTCCAACTTCATCTTGAGAATGAAGGAAATCTCTCTCAGTGTTAGCTGTGACCCACAAAGTGGCATAGAACTGGAGAGGGTCTGAAGTAGAGCTCAGACAAAGGTTAACATATCTGTGGGGAATTCATGGCTACAAACTAATAAAAGAGTTTCAGGAGCAAAACTGAACACAGATATGTGTTGGAAGATTTGATCCCTCAAACTACAAAAGAAGTCTGACGTCCTTCAAGTCCTTGAGAAGATAACTCCATCACAGCTTCCTACATCTGTCTGTGATGTTGGTTTTAAGTCTTGTTTTTGTAAGCTGTGTTGTTATTGTTGCAATTTATGGTCCCATTTAAAATACACAACCAAGCAGGGCTTGTGTTGGACAGAGCTCGTACTAACGGCATGTTGTTTCTGCTGTTCTCTGCTGAATCCACAGCATGATCAAAACAACTAGTTTCAAACAACAAGATCCAAAGAAATGAATTTCTAAAGACCAAAGAGAATTCAAGAGTCCCAGCAAAAAATTAAGAAAAAATATTAAAAATGTAAAAAAAAAAATAAATAAGTAAATAACTTTGCTTTTGCAAATTCAAAAATGAAAAAAAAAAAAAAAAACGATGTCAAAAAATAAAAGCAAATGTAAAAATACTATAAAAAAATACAATAAATTGAATAAAAATCATATATATATTAAGATAATTAAAACTTTCCACTATGGAATCTTACCTGTTACCATGTCCCAGTTCTGAACTCAGCTCAACTGAAAAGCGTTCTGTGAGACTCTGTGTGTGTGTATGTGTGTGTGTGTGCGTGTTTGCGTAGGTTCAGCACCGGGTATGACATCCTATCCCAATAATCTGCTAAAAGGATTGGCAGCCATTCAACTGAGAGGTAATAAATTACACAGAGTAATCTGAGTACAGATTACAGCATAATAACACAACTTAAAACAACACAACTGTTTCGGATTTTTGATGGGAAAAAAAAAGAAATTTTGGTTCCTGAGCACTTATTTCTAGTGATTATTGGATGTGTTTGCTGCAATAACTTCACATGAAACTAATAAAAGTCAACATAATATTACTATAATAGTATAAGAAGTGTGTCAAAGCTGTTTATTGCACCCTGACTAAAATCTCCTTACAAACAGTTGTGTTCATTAAATGATGGCGTGTCAATAAAACAGCAACAAACATGTATGCTTCCAAACAGAAAGTCACACTAAAATAAGCAGTTCCACACATTTTATTATTTTTTCACATTTATATTTAAGTAAATTTGAGACAATCATTGAATGTCCTGAATTAATGTCCCTTTAAGTTTTGTGATTTTGAGTTTTAGTGATTTCAACTTCCCCCATATATCTGTTTGTTGTCTGCTGTGCTTTCTGTTGAATGTCTGACTTATATTAAAGTATGTTAGGAAAACTAAACAAAAGTCTGAAAACTTCAGGAACAGATTGAAAGAGGAGGAAAAAAGCTGAAAGACTTTGTGGAAAAAAACCAAAACACAACCATTAAGTTTTCAGTTTGAGTCAAAGTGACTTTTTGTCTCTGTTTTGTCCTTATTTTCTCCGTTACAAACTAAAGACTTTTATCTGTGCAATGGTCTGAATGTTTCAAGGTCACAGACAGTCACTAATGGGTTTATATTTACCTGCCTGCCTCCTGGAGCCTCTCATGATGTTCCATTAGAGATAAAGAACTAAAACATTCAAGTTTTCAGTCACCACTTATCTGCAGAATATCAGAGTTTACTCTAAACACTTTAGAAGACATTTGATTGACAACAAAAACTCTGAAGAACTTACATTAAATCAGCTGTTGTAATTAAAGTGCAAAACTGGATAAACAATAAAAACAGTCTTATAATACCATAAATACAAATTGAATAAGCACCAAAACAAACATCTGTACATCTCTGATGCTTTGACTTGGTCTGGAAAAAATCAAGTGTTCTGATAACTTCAACTCACAACAACTAGGTTGCCTAAAGTTTATAAAAACTGTGCTAAAATCCATAAAACATGTCCTAATTTTATATGAAATGTTCTAAAATTCATGTTATTAGTTTAAAATCTACATGAAATAATATATAATTTATAGAAATGTGTCTGAAGTCTAAATTTGGTCTCTAATCTTTATGAAATTATCAAACATTTCCATGAATTAGTCTAAAATATATGATATTTGGTTTATAAATTGGTCTTAAATCTAAGGAAACTGGCATAAAATCTGTATAAATTATATGAATCACTATAAAATCTAGAAATTAATATGTCTGAATGAATCGATCAAAACTCTGAATGAATTGGTCTAAAATACATATAAATTTGTATTTAGAACCATAATCGAATATGGCAAGGCAAATTTAAGTTACTGTAAAGTTTTTGTTTGTTTATAGCTTGAAAGCCCCAGCTATTAAAATGGGAAAACAGCTTTTGTAGCCTTTACATATTTTTTTTTTCAATACTTTTGTGCTGTTGGAGAATATTTCCAGAAAGTGTTTAGATATTTTTAGGAGATGAGTGGGTTCAGATGGAAGGAAAATAAAGACATCTAATTGATTGTCCATTTAAAAGACGTGGTTATTGTTGGAGAGAAAGAGTGAAAAAATGATGGAGAGAGGTAATAACGTCATCATCTGTTTACGTGTCCTTGGCTGGAAAAGTATAAAGTCAAAAAGATCGATCAGAGGGACACAAGTGGAGACACCAGCCCAAATCTTTGTTGGGAGAAAAACAAAAAGAAGAAGAGCAGACAGAGGAAGAAAAGACAAGGTGAGTTTCTTCTGATCTTATTTTAAATATTTGTTTTAGATAAAAACATTTAGAATTAAAACACATCAACAACATTTTTTTTTGCTCTGTAAAACTTATTTTGTGTTTTGAGTTTAGATAAGTTAGATTTTTTGTTTTAATTTTATTTAATTGAATTATAAAATGTGTCAAAAATTATTTTAAAAATATTAAAACCTGAAATATTTCAGTTCAATTTGTCACTGCAGATTGGACTGACAGGCTTTTATTTTGTTGAATCAGAATGCATCCTGTGCTGTTATTGGTGGCTGCGGTCGTGGTGGGCGTGGCCAGAGGATCTCACAGTCACTGCTGGGAGCATCCCAGCTGTCTGGAGCTCAACTCTGAGGGCAGCATGAAGGTAAACACACACATCAGTGTGGTTCTGTGTGCAAAATTAGACACTTTTTTGTAACTTTGTGCATCATTTAGTGTTTTAGCTCAAGTTGGGATGAGTATGATGACGATGTCATCATCAGAAAGTGGCTTTCTGAGAAATGCTAATCTTAACTGAGCTTAAATAATCTGCATGATACATTAAATACTGCAAAACAATTTAAAATGTTTTAAATGTCTGTGTGAGCAGGGGCACCTTCAAGGGGAGGTCAGTGGGGGCAATGCCAGCCCCCCACCCCCTAAATTTAACTGTGTCCCACTCTGCTATGATTTGCTGTGGTAGTAGCTGATAGTTGTGTGTTGTAAAACCAATTCTATCATCATATTTTTAACCTAACTCGATGTTTATGTCGTTTATTTCCTAAAAAAAAGCTTTTTCATTTTTTCTCTCATATTCTAAACATTTTTCTACTTTAAATATCTTTATTTACCTCCTTGTTTCCTCAGTTTAATGAGGACTTCTTTATTTTTTCCTGCAGGAGTGTCTCCAGCTCTGTCAGTCCGACCTACACAAGATGGCCGCCGTCCTCGCCAGCGTCCATCTTCAGCCTCTTCCTTCATCCGACCCACTTTCCTCCTCCACGCCTCAGGCCAGACGCTCCTACTCCATGGAGCACTTCCGCTGGGGGAAGCCTCTCGGGCGGAAGCGCCGCCCCATCAAGATCTTCCCGGTGAACGGCGCAGAGGAAGAGTCGGCCGAGCTTTTCCCCGGAGAGGCAAGGAGGCGGGAGCTCTCCAGGGAGACGGCACCCGGCGAGGATGAGGAGAAGGTGGCGAAAGAGGAGACGGAGCAGATTTCTAATGAGCTCCATGACAGAAAAGACGCGCCGTACAAGATGAAGCACTTCCGCTGGGGGGGGACCATGGCAAGCAAACGTTACGGGGGCTTCATGAAGAGCTGGGACGAACACAGCCAGAGGCCTCTGCTCACGCTTTTTAAAAATGTCATCAACAAGGAAGAACAGGAGGAGAAGAGAGAGCAGTGAAGGAGGACCAACCTATAACTAATATGTTGTTAGTTACTGACTTTAAAATGACTCCCTCAAGGCTGACCCTTCAATCAGGAAACATCCACAACTAAAATTACTCAACTTTACAGGTGAACAAGAGTTTAATCTCAGCACAAGAAACCAGAGGTGACAAACTGCAACTAATACAGTTGTTTGGTTTGCATTAAAAGTATTAAACCAATATTATAACTATCTGGAGTGTTATGATTTACTGGTAATTGATATAAAAGAGGATTTAAAAAGTGATAAAACCACCAGACCATGTTGTTACTTGGGTACCCACAAGAGGGCAGCACCAACCTGTAGCTTGAGGGAATTATCAACATTTATTTAAGACATTTAGACAAAAAAAATACAAATTTTATGCCTTGAGCAGTTCTCTCAGTATAAAGAAACAAAATGAAAAGATTTTATTGAACAACCTTTTAGTTTCTGTCACAGACTGATCATAGAAAGTGGACACTGAGTCTGAGACGTGAAGCCAATGAGAAAAAGTGTTAATGTGCAGTACCACTGATGGCCACTGGGTGCAATCATTAAAACAACTCTAACAGCAACAGTTTCCCCTCGATTTATATTAGAACTATTAACTTTAATATTTGCGGTTATTTTGGGAACAAAACACAAATAATTCATGTAAAAATTTAACCTATATGACACAAAAATAAAAACATATTTGCAAGCGAACAACATGTTGTGTTTTTTTATTTTATTTTATTGAGAAATGCCAGCAAAAATTGTCTCTAAATTGATTGACTGATGGTGATCTGGCGGTGGCACCGGTTCATGGCAGCCTCACTTCTGTCAGTGTACCCCAGGGCAGCTGTGGCTACAATGTAGCTTACCATCATTAGTGTGAGAATGTGTGTGTGTGAGTGAATGTCTGTAAGTGTAAAGTGCTTTGGGGTCCAGAGGGACTTGTTAAAGCACATATAAGTTCAGTCCATTTACCATTTAAATTAGATTATTATCATTTCTAATTAAAGTATATGTTTAAAAAAAGCAGAACAACATAAACCTGATATATTATTAATAAAACTATTGTAATAACAAAGACTCCAGAAGAGAGCAGCACCGGTGTGATTTTACTGCTTCATTCATTTCTGTAAAACCACAGAAACCTGAAACTAACACAAAATGTTTCATTTTCCTTTCTTAGTTTAGTTGCAACGGCAACAGATAGGCATCACCAATGAACCATGTTCATGCGCAGTTTTTTTTAAAAATTAATAATAATAATAATAATAATAATAATAATAATAATAATAATAATAATAATAATAATAATAACTAGAAGCACTCAGAGAGTG
>JAUBOC010000149.1:2725658-2736169 GCA_032275365.1 Anablepsoides cearensis | reverse complement strand
CACACACACACACACACACACACACACACACACACACACACACACACACACACACACACACACACAGACACACACCTTGCAATGTTTTGCAGCATGCGCAGAAATGACATCTTTAATTGCCTAATTAACATTTAGCACTCTCGGTGTGAAAACACACGCATGCAAACACACACACACGGGCACGCTGGGGATTTTAATGACATCCAGTGACAGAATGCACACAATTATCTTTTTTTAATAGAGTGCAAAACGTGTAAGCATGAACGCGCACGTCCACGCACGCAGACACACACGCAGTTCGTTTATTCACGAGCATCATGCCGAACAGGATCTGTTTTCTGCAGCTGGGGGGCCAGAGGTGTTGGTGAACACACCGGCTGGACACAAACCTGTCCCTGGCTCTACCCGGAACCATTATGCAGACAGGAAACTACCATTTTACCGCTAGCAGCATCCGAGGAGCAGTCGTCTGAGGAGGAGGAGGGGGACACCTAAACCTGAAACGGGGCGGAAAAGCAGGCAGCTGGGGAGAGAGAAGCTGTGGGGGAAAAACACGAGAGAAAACCCAACAAAAGGCTACGTGTTGCTGAAGAACCGCAGTCAGACAGTCGAGCTGCAGGACTTCAGAGTCAGACAATGGACGTGCGGGAGCAGGCTAGCGGAAAGCGGTGTGAGTGAAAAGCAGCCCTCCCTGGCTGGGCCGATGGAGATCTGGGCCTTCCACTGTGTTTTTTTCATGGATGGAGAAAAAGGCCCCGCTGACAGACAGTAGGGACCCCGTGTTCGGAGCACACCACCACTCTCATGTTCTCACACTTTCACCGTCGTGGTTCTGAGCTGGGGGTTTTGCACCCACGCGTCGTGTGGTACAAGGTAAAAACAAAAATAAAAACATAAACAAAGCTGCTTCCAGCAGGACTCATGTTTGCTAATTTGTTAGCTGCAGAGCTAAAGCTAAGTTGATAGCATTGCTAGCTTTTAGGCTGAGAAACTGATAAATCCTTTAAGTTTGAAATGTTATATTCATTAGCTGCTTTTTAATTTGATTGTAGATGGGTGTAATGAATCAGGATTCCTTTAAATTAATGTTTTAATTCATTTTTGAAGCGTCAGAGCAGCGTTTTTAGTTAACGCTAACTAGCTGTGTGATTGACAGATCCGATGTCTGTGTTTTTAGACGTATTTATTCGGTCTGAACGGGGATCTGTTTTACTTTAAAGGTTATCAAGCTGAGATATTGTTTGTCGGCGGTCAAAGTGGAGTATTTCCCCCCTCCTGTCCTGCACCTTCAGCCCTGCAGGAGTTTCAGACCTGTGGATCAGCTGGTAAGATGCAAACACTCATGTAAACACGCTCATTGCTCGTAAGTTTGCTAGTTTTGATGAGTTACTCAGTGCTATATTTCACAATTTAAAACATGACTCTAAATAGATTAAAGTTAAACTTGTGCTTTTATTTTTAATTTGTGGCGATTTACAAAAGAACCGGTGCCTTTTCTGCAGCTCATCCAAGATATAAACATTAAAATATAGAAATTAACTGAATGTTTTCCTTCAGGTTTTAAATGGGGATAAATATGCACGCTGTTTTCACAATAAATCTTGTCATTCAACAGTTTTGTAGATGCTTAAGGTGCAGCAGAATCCTTGAACAGTGCTGTGACTGGTAAAGTCTAGACAAAAAACAAAAAACAAAAAAACAAATACAACTTTACTTCCAGTTTAATGTTTCCATCTGTTTAAATTGGGACTAATATTAAACAGCATAGATGTCAATGTAAATTTCCTATTTAGACCATGAAAGAAAGATAACAGTCATCAATTTTTGAATGACAAACCTTTTTAGATCTGTTTTTATTGCATGTGTGGACAGTTTTACATCAAAAGCAGCAGTTTTACACACAGTTCTACATTTTTTCAGTGGAAGTTTCAAACTAATGCTTTGGCAGCATCTTCATAGGTTAGTTATGTGGAGGAGGGTTGACACAATCAGGACTAAAAAATAAAAAAAAAGTTACCTATTAGTTTATCAACTTTAAGGAAGCTGTTTATCTATAATATACGGGTTTAAGACAAGCTTAACCTGATAGATAATATTTTTGTGCTGGCTGACTTTTATCATCAACATAGTATCCTCAAGGTGATAATTCATGTTTTGCACAAGCAGGAGAACTGATTATGATTTGATTGTCAACATCAACATTTTTTCTAGACCTTGCATGTATCTGTGGAAAACAAGACACACAAACATAGGAGGAACATGTTCTTTATTTAAGGTGACAAATGTAGCATCTCTGGGTATTGAATAAGCATCTATTGTTTTGAAGCATTTGCAGGAATTGCGCACAATCTTGCAAAAATCAATACATTTTATTGCTGAAATTATTTCGCTCAATAAGAAATAAAATTATCCTTAGGTTTTTGGAAAATCTCTACTTAACGAGAGCATGTTATCTTTTAAAAGCTTATTCTTTCTTTGTAGCTTATCTGCTCTGTTGCACTTACTATGGCACCTTTCTATTTTTAGTTTTAATGACGTTCTTTTGTTTCTGATGAAAACTGATAGCAAGTCCTCATAAATGCTGACTGTAGCATAATGTCCATGCTGTATTTTCAGAAATTTATCAGATGCAAAGTCCCTGTGTTGACATAATGCAAAGCCTAACCCGTTTTCAGATGTGACAGCACATATAAGGACATTTGGCCTCTTTGGTTCAGTCTCAGGGGAGACTTTTCCATGTTAAGTGCTCCGAACAAAGCCAGAGGAAGGTCAGCAGTAAGACTAAATTGAACGTGGATGTTTGCGTTTTTATGTCACATATTTAATTTAAAGGTCAGTTGTAATGAATTTAAGAAATTATGTATTTCATCATGTGCCAAATACACTTTACATTGAAAAATATAGGAGTAATTTATATTCAAGAGCAAAAATTACAAAAGTAGTGAAGTGTTTTGCCCTTTGCTTGATTTATTGCTGCATACACATTGACCTACATTTTTAAAGAAACATTTTCTACTTCATTGGTTGTAAAAGCTTTGCCCCGGAGACAAAAAATCAGCAATTGAGTGTTGATTATTTAGAGTTTATGTTGTCGTTTTACATTTTATCCACTGGAGGACCATTTTTATTAGTTTTATTTTTTTTAATAATTAAATCCATCAGTTTGTGGTGTGTGTTGAAGGCAGTGGGGTTACGCAGCAAGAGCGAAACAGGAGTTATGAGGCATTTGTTACCATCAGTTATTTTTCCCGTGACACATTCAGTAGTGTTTTAAAAGTGAATATTCCATGTCGTTGTAGTTATATGTCCTCTTGTGCTGTCCAAACCAAATCAGAACCTAGATAATGTTTTGTAAAAATAGGGATATAACGGTACGCTCAGCTTACAAAAATAAACCAATACTGCAGTCAGAGAATGAGAGAAGATGAGATTTTAACAGTGTTTGAGGTAATGTTGAATATGACATATATCCTGGGGGGAAAAAGTTATTTCCTGACGATTTTGGGAGAGATTCAGCTGACAAACTTTGCATAATTTTCTAACTTCTCATTAAAGGTTTGTATGCATAAGAGTTTTTTGCAGTTTATGCAGTTTTTTTTTGCGATATCAGAATCAGAAACACTTTATTGCCATTGTCAGTAAACAAGTTACAGACTAGGAATTTGCTCTGGTGTAATGGTGCGCATAGCAAGGAGTGAAAAGGAGCTAAAGCTAAGAGGTTGAAGTCAGAATACAAGACAAGGAATGAGAACAAAAATACAAGCACGGCCGGCAGCGATGGGCCAGAGCCGATTAAACATTAAACATATTTGCCTGTTATTGCGATGACGATAACTGTTTGATATATTGTGCAGCCGTAATGTGAACGTCTGTTCACTGTTCCAAAATTCTGTTTAATTTAGCATTTGACATGTGCTTATAAATGTTTGGGCAAAAAAAAAATAGTGGTTTTATTCTTTGACACTAATAACACTGTCTCTTTTTTCAGGCCCCCCAGAGAACCCCACGTGAAGACAAAACTCTGTTCAAGAAATGGTTCCTCTTCCTCTGAAATAACAGACGCGCTCCAGTTGGTGGGACTGCTGATTTTATAATCAGCGTATGGATATGAAACACTTTAAAGAAACACTACAAACTCTGTTTTTTAATATGATTTAGTATATTTCTTATTTATGGCAAGTTTTATCACAGCCCTCTTGAAGCACTTCAAGGCTTCATTCCTGAATGAAGAGTAAACATATCAGCTGTGGAAAATCAAGCATTGACTTTGGTGGATTAAAGTCTCAGACTGTCTCAGAAAATCCGACCTTTTAAGGTTTAAAAGGGCTTCCTGCTGTTTGTAGTGACTTTGTGCACGGCGTAGGTCTGCTGTATTGGGAGATGTTCCAGTTCAGCAAGTACCCCATGGACATTCTGGAGATGCTGAGTGGACACCAAGCCCACCAGTTCAAAGGCCTTGGGTTGGATAGACAACTGAGCCACCAGCAGCAGGTCCAGCTGCAGCATCAGCAGCAGCTCCAGCAGCAGCATCAACCCTCTGCAGAGGCCTCGGGGAGCTTGTTGTCCGGACTCGGACTGGGATCCCTTCAGACGACTCGGAGCAATGCCTTCGCCGATTCCTCCTCATTATTTGCGAAAATGGCCGCCCCACCCCCATCCATCTCCCACCAGAGCCAGTCGTCCTCGTCGTCCCACAGCTCCAGGAAGTCCAGTAAGATCAGCAGTAGCAGTGGGAGTTCGGCGTCGGGATATCCCCAGTTTCTACGCCCGTTTCATCCGGCCGAGGCCGCGCTGGCTCAGGAGCAGCTCCACTCTGGGATGGGCCGGTTTGACTTCAGCGCCAGCAGCAGTGGAGGGAGCGCTGGGGTGATTGGGGTCACTCCTGCACCTCCTCCTCCTCTCCACCCGGGTCTGTCTGTACCTCAACCGTCCTCTGGCCCATCGTCCTCTTCACCTTCTCCCTCCACCTCCTCGGCGTCCAACAACCCCTCCAGCAGCACTGCGGTCCCTTTAGTCGGCCAGTCGGACCCACGTAGCCTCCACCAGCAATTCAGCTGCATGCTCGCCGCCAACCAGTACTTCCTGTCTGGTGTGCCCACCAACAGCAGCCTGGAGCAGTTCCTCGTCCAGCAGGGCACCCACAACCACTTGGGTTTAGGTCTCACCCAGGGGGCCACGGAGTCCAACTCGGCCCTGGCCCCGCCCCCTGCCCTCCACTCCTCTCACAGCCACAGCCACAGCACTCCACAGCCTCAGCAGCAACAACAGCAGCTAACCCCTCATGCCTTATCTCACCCACACAGCCACACTCACCACCCACACCCCCTCCACCCAGCCCCCCAGCCTGCCCCACTGACTAGCTTTGATTTTCAAGGCATTCCAGTGCTTTCCTCTAACCAGATAGCATCATTAATGCAGCAAGAGGCAGGCATTCCCCTCCCCCTGCCTCTTCACCTGTCGCTCTCCAAAGACGATACAAAGTCAGGAGACAGCTCGTCCACAGCGGCTTCAAGCGGGGGGAGCAGGAGAAAGAAAGCCATGGCTGGCTACCTGCCCCAGAGGAAGACAGAAACCAGCAGCAGCAACAATCACAGCAGCCATAGCAGCAGCTCGAGTGGGCTCAGCCAGAGCTCCTCTGCTGGCCTTGTGGGAGGAGGATCTGGGGGAGTCGGGCTAAGTGGCATCGGAAGTGAGACACAGCACTCCGCTCTGCTCTCATCTTCCTCACAGCAGCAGCAGTCATCTTCTACTGTCTCCTCATCTTCATCTGCCCCCACATCCTCCAACTCCTCTTCTGTACTTGTAACCAATGGTAACCAACAACTGTCCAAATCCCAAGAACGTCTCAACAGCAGCTCTTCTAGGCAGTCTGAGCCAGAACCTCTTTACCACTGCGGTGAATGTGGCAAAACCTTCACCCACCTCTCCAGCCTTCGGCGGCACCTCCGCAGCCACGGCTTGACACCGGAAAGCCAAAGCAGGAAGTCGGACTGTAACTCCCCCAGTCCAGAGAGAATATTCTGCTGCGGCGAGTGTGGGAAGAGATTCAAAAAGAGAGGTCACCTCATCCAGCATAGTGTCACCCACTCAGAGAACCGACCATTTGTCTGCAGCATCTGCCAGAAGTCCTTTAACCGCCGAGAGTCGCTCACGAGACACGAGAAGATTCACGACGAGAAGCCCTTTCGCTGCCCGGCTTGTGGGCGTTGTTTCCGCGAGAGCACTTCACTCCTGAACCACGCTGCTTCGGGTGCTTGTGGCAAACCTCCCCGCAGTTCTAAAAACCGGCCGAGCAGCGGAGGGAGTACAAGAGCCAACCCAAGCAGCAGTAAAATGGGAAATGGGGGAAATGGAGTGGGAATTTCAAATGACGGAGTGCTGGAAGATGACAAGTATGCAACGGATTTTTCCAGAAATCGATACCAAAACCAAGCAGCTTACAGCAGCGGGGTAGATGACTACAGACGCTCACAGACTGCAACACTTTACTCCTCAGAAAGTACATTAGGAAATGTGATGTCCAACCAAACTCTACGAAAGGCCCCTTTAGCCCCAACTCTTCATCCCCATCCTCAAAGTCAGCAGCAGCAACATCACCATCAGCAGCAGCAGCCGCACCTTCCTCTGTCCTCACTATTGGATGATTCAGAGGATGAGGTCACTAGTAGTGCAATGTCAGCCATTGCAGCTGCGGCTGCGGCCTCTTGTGATATAAATGCAGAGAGTCGCGAAGGAGAGAGGAGGGACATCATCGGAGGCCTGCTGGGGGGGTTGGGTTTTGGTAACTTAGGTGGACCGTCGTCAACGTCTAGCCTAAATGGTTCCACCTTTCCTTTAACTCACCCCAGCTTACCCCAGGCAAAGCCCAAGAGGCCGCGGAAACCCCGAGAGAAAAGAGACCCAAACACCATCGTGAGGAGGAGGAGAAGCCCGGCACCTCCGGGGGACGGTTCGGAGAGGCCCTACGGTTGTCAGATTTGCGGTAAACGCTTCCGACGGGCGGAAACTCTGCGGCGCCACAACCGCGTTCACACTGGGGAGAAACCTCACGGCTGCGAGGTGTGTGGAAAAATGTTCCGTGAGCCCTTCCACCTCACCAAGCATCTGACGGTGCACTCGGGTCAAAAGAACTACAAATGCAATCTTTGTGGGAAAATGTTTGCCTATGCACAGAGCCTTGTGAGACACGGGAAGCTGCACAGAAAAGGTGAAATCGACAACCAGGGCCGGAGGATAAAAGGTGCTGCCGCCGCCATCAGTCAGGTTGCCAATTCTGGGAACTCTGACTACTTCTCATCGTGTTCCCAAGAAGAAAAATCTCCAACATCTGGCACCCCCTCCCAGAGGCTCTACACCTGCACAGTGTGCTGGAAGTCGTTCCGCCACTATTTCCACCTCACAGCACATCAACAGACTGTCCACGGTGGTGGGGTGGGGCTGGAGAAGTCCTATCGATGCGAGGTATGTGGCAAAGCCTTTGCTTACTCCAACAGCTTGGTGCGGCACAAGTTATCTCAGCACGGCATTGACCGCAGCGGTCAACGTGTCAACCAGTCTCAGCCCTCCGGATACTCGCCTCTCTTTTATGATTCCAGCTCAGGTCCCAACTATGCTGGATCGTCCCACATGCAGCAAGGGGTTTCAGAGCAGCAACAGCAACCACAGCAACCACAGCCTCAGCAGCAGCCGCAACCACCACCACCACCACCACCACCGCAGCAGCAACAACAACAACAGCAGCAGCAGCAGCAACAACAAATACAACACCCTTTTCACTACCGCGCAATAAACTTCCAAAAGCGGCACGGTCAGACAAGAAAGCACCGAAAGAAAAAACGTCGAGTAGTAATCCACAGCATCATGAGAGACGGGAAGCTGGTGGGAGTCCCTTTGAGTAAAGACACTCGCAGGAAGCTGCTGATCCTGAGGAAAAGGAGGGGCAGACTGCAGGCTCAGTTCAACAGGAGAAAGCTTCTGGCCCAGTTGAGAAAAAAGGGCTGCATAATGAAAGTGAAGTCCTGGTGTGGCGGAGCTGTCAAAGTGACAGGGCTCACCTGCATGGACGTCCCCCTCAAGCGCTTCCCCTGCCCCATCTGCCCCAGTACCACGTATGCCAAACAGGGCTCTCTGCTGGTGCACCACGCCGTCAGGCACCCACCGAGGAACTCCGGCCGCCACGCCCGTCTGAGGTGCCAAGTGTGTGGAAGACGAACCTCCTCGTTACACAAAGCCTTGAAGCACAGGGCCCAGCATCTGAAGCAAGCTGCATTCCAGTGCCACAGCTGCCACCACCGCTTCTGGAACCCTCGTCTCCTGGCCCGCCACAAGTTCTCCTGCAGGGGGCCCACCACGGGCGACACCTGGGAGCTGGCAAAGATGAGATCACCGGCTCACGCCCAGTCGTTTAGGGAGCATTCGCCAGTCCTGCTGACGATTCCAGTTCTGGTCCAGCCTGAGAGATCAACAGTTCTAACTGAGTACAGTCATTGAAACACAAACTGTTTTTTTGTTTTTAATACTAGACTTTTTTATATATTTTTAAATAATCCAGGATGCGAACAAGAGCTAACAATTTGTTAACAAAAAAAAAGCAGTGGTAGACTGCAGAGGCTTTAGTATAACTACAAAATATCCTGATATTCCCATGTGGATAAACCTGTATGCAGTCCAAATGTACTACAGAAAATGTGGTTGATGAAATGACACAGACTTCTAAAGACCTACAGTAAAAACCACTCTTCTTCCTGTAAAGTGAAGAAACTTAAGGTCATGATTTTAGTACCATCTGTTAGAAAAATAACTCATCAACTTTAGTTTCTGTCATTTTAGTGTTTTAAGTTTCTCATTTGACGTGTTTTGATCATCAGAAAAACCAGATGCTTGTAGAGGTGATGTACCTCTGTTTGTTTTCACGTTCTTCACAGTTAAACAGTATAGTCCTTGTCTATTGCACTGTGTTTATCCTTGGAGAAACTCACTTTATATACCAGTGTGACATTTGACCTAAAGATAAATTAATCTCTAGAGATTTGATACCAAGTAGTTATAAAAATGGCCTTTGGCACAGTCTGCCATTTATTTATCACAGAAAGCCATGCTGGTTTCTGTACTGAGGTGATTTAAAGGAGGATTTTTTTTTTCTGTGTACACTACTTTATGTTTTAAAGACGTGGCTGAAGCTCAAGCCCGACTCAAACTGTTAATCTGTTTAGGATTTGAAAAGGACAAGAGAAATGAAGTGTACTGTACAATTTAATATTTTATCATATACTATTTTCAAGTTGTTTTTTACTCCCAAGTATTACTTTTGTCATTGTTGGTATTGTATCGGTGGGAGGGGACAAACTCGAACTTTGTAAAACAGCGGGATGATTATATGTATCAGTGTGATAATTTTTCTACCCTTCTTCATGAGCCCTGTTTTCCTGCCCCCTCATCGCCACACTTCTGTCCCGTTTTTCTTTTGTAACAAAAGCGTGTTCACATAGTTCATATTTAGGTCCTGTCCAGATGTGCTTCTTCCTTTTTTATTTTTATTCTGTAAAACTAAAACATGTAAAGTTATTACTAAATTACTATCCTTTTTTTTTAAGTGAGTTGTTGAAAACCTTCCAATAAAAATCTGAAATGTTAGTTTTTTTATTTAGAACTTTTCTAATGAACATAGACATAAGCACTAAAACTTTGTTAGTAGATAATATTTGTTGCAGAATTCAAAACAATTTTTTGTTGGATTCAAGTTCAGTATTGCAAATTTCTGCAGAAATAGTTTGCATAAAGATAATTTCTTATTTCCTCAGATTGAAGACAGTAAGAGATAATGAAACATGTTTTGGTTGAATATACCTATTTTAAATCACACTTTTATTATCTTTTAACACAAAGTATCAACTCCCAACATTTATTCACTTACAAATTTAATGCCTGTTCAATATTGAATTACCGCCAATGTGCCACTAGATGGCGCCATTTACTTATTTTAAATAATGACTTCAAACAAAGAGTCAATAAAAGAGCATTTTCTTTAAACATTATTGTAGTGAAGTTGTTTCACACTCAACGTGAACACTGCCGTTTTTTGTGAGTAAAACTGATTATTTTGCTTCTTACTACTATTTACTATTTTCTGCCTTGTAGAACAGGGAAAAAACAAAACCGTTCACACTCTGGGTTTTTCTAGGAACTGTCACACCCACAGAGCAGCTGCTGCTGATTTATGGCTCTGTTAGATTAGGATCCACTGGAAACACAAGATGTGGGAACTATATGTGTGATTTACTCCTGTCGTTTATTTTTTAAGCTGTTGCTGGACTTCCACTGTTTATATAGTTTTCAATTAGTTTATTTACACAGTGACAAGTCACACAAGTTCATTTTAGTTTTTTTTTAATAATTGAGAATTAGTTACATTTATTATTTCAATAAAATAATACATTTCACTGATCTGTTAAAAAAAAAAAAATATATATATATATATATATATATATATATATATATATATATATATATAT
>JAUBOC010000149.1:2577904-2591974 GCA_032275365.1 Anablepsoides cearensis | reverse complement strand
CCATGTGATTGGCTGATTAGAAATTAAGTGTTAACGAGCAGTTGGACAGGTGTACCTAATAAAGTGGTTGGTGAGTGTATATATATGTGTGTGTGTCAATGCGCTCTGGTTTCATTTAAAAGAGCTAATTGTCAGATATTGTCCAAGATTACCCTTCAGAGTGGATAAAGTTCACAGCCTTGCAAGGACCTATTCTAGATTATCATTTACCCACTATGCTTTGAGGTGTCAATAAAATAGCTCCATCCATGTGACAATATATTTTTAAAAGTGTATAAAACATAAAAAGCCTACAATATTTTATTGTACAGTTAATATATATATATGTTTAGCAAATAAATTCTAATGTTACACGAAATCATGGATCACTTTAAATGCAATTTTAAAACTTTCTGCCAGTTTAGATTTGTATTTGTCATATTGTAGCACCAGTTTTTAAACCTAAACTACAAAAAAGAGACACCCATTAGTTATCTTGTTAAAAAATTGTTAGATTTCCTTTTACTATAATTAAATATTTCTGACAAGGGAGACAGAAGGGCTAAAAATAGAACATTTGTAGTTTTTTTAAAGACATCCCCCCAAAAAACTTTTAAATTAAGCAAAACCGACAAACCAAAAAATCTGGCATTTAGGAAATCCCATAATATACTATGATAGAATGCAGATACAATTTTGAATCACACCTTTTTGTGTGTTTTGCTAATTGCCTTGGCTCTCACTCAAGTCCCCAAGACAGTTTGTAGAGCCTCTTTGTGAACGTCAAGCACAAATCACATTACATCCAGTTTGCTTTACTAATTAGTGGAATGGGACCTTAAAACAACAAATGCCTGAAAATACAGGGAAAAACACTTCAGGAGATCAGGGGACAATTAAACAACAGTTTTTGAAAAATGATGGGGCCAGGACCAAACAAAAGACAGTTTTCCTTCTTTCTTTATCAAACTTTTTTATACACACACTGGTAACATTGTGATAATTGCTCAGGGTTTGTTGCTTTGTCACAGTTTGTAATGCTCAGGTCTTATGTGTTGCCTTAATTACCTTAGGTGTAACCATCTGTCCCACACTAACCGCATGGAGGGGACAGTGTTTTGGCCACATGCAGGGTAAAAGCTGACGTCAAACCATGAAGCCATGACACACCTGTAAAATCAAATTTGCAAGCAGGTTTTGCCCTTCATCAGACAGATCATTCAAGTTTAATGATACATTTTGTTAACTATTTCATGAGCTGTTTTCTTTAACCGTCTGACATGTCATTAAATATGCAGCAGTCAGGATGGCCTGGACCAACATGACTGAGAACAAGAGGTTTGACGAACTTCCAACACCTTCTTTTCACCTGATTCTCATACGTAAAGTAACAGTTGGACTATTTTCTGCTTGAAATTTTTTACTTTTTTCTTTATTTATGAGTTTTAGTTTGTGTAAGTTTTGTTTGTTTGATGACTTGTCAGCAAAGTGCATATGCTTTTTTTTTAATCTAATTTTTAAGAGTTAGATGTCAGAGGAAGATTCTGGCTATTAAATGGCCCATGCACCGGCCCCTCCCTCTCCGTTTTGTGAACACATCTCAGTTGGCAGTGAGAGAAAAGTCTCAGGCACAGATTACCTCTGAAACAGCGCTGCAAGAACCCCAAGCTGTTTTGCCGTGTTGTCTTATCCTCTCCCCATGTCTTTTGACAAGCGTGTTAATAATACAACAGGACTCCGCTATGTTAACCAGCTTGGAGGCAAAGCATGCATGTAACAACATGCTCATGCACGTTTTATTTATCCCCCCACCCACCCCATTTAATATCTTTCTCTGTATCACTTTCTCTTGCTCATAAAACTTGGCTCGTTCAGCTGTTTCGGTTTATTCTATGAAACTGTTTTTTGGCTCCCACTGAAAGTATGTAAAATTTAGGTTTAATATCATTCTCACTGATTTTATTTCAGTGTTTTATGTTTGGAAATATGGTTGATTTAGCATAAAATCAAGTATTTTGGTGCACATCACAGAAATAGATGCATGACTGCAGAGACTTTTAGTAAAGTAAAAGAAAAAAGTCTGCACACTTTTACGCTTTTGCAGGAGCTAAAAGAACACATGGTACTAAATCTGGAGTATTACCAAAACTAAACTAGAAGTTGTTAACTAAACATGACAGGAAATCAAAAAAACAAAGTCAAACGCCACACAGCACAATGTAAAGTGTCTCACACCGAGCTCTGCTTTCAGTCTGGAAGAATAACCTTGCAGTCTATTGATTGTTGTTGGCTTAAAAAATAAAATAAATAAAAATCCTGTGCATATATTTTGGGCCTTCTTTGTACTGAGCTATGATATTACTCTAGAACGAACCTGACTGTACAGAAAAAAATCAGAAATTACTAACAATCTGGTCCAAGGTGTCGCTGCATTCATGTTATATTTGGAAAACAGAGAGAGGGACATAGAAGTGGTTTGTTTTATGCATTTGTGCTTTTAGCTGACTGTGCATTTCTCAATATATCAATGTAGGAAAACTTAATGAAAATTCAAATTTAAAAGTTAAAAAACAGCGCGACTTCCTAAAACCTGGCACACTTTTGCAGGTAAAAAAAATGCATGAAAAGTTGTTCATAAAAGCAGCATTTATAAGCAGTGACATTTGTGCTGAAAAGGCCAAAAACTGAGGAAATAAGGGCAAGCTTTGGTGGAGGTCCTGGCTGGAGATGAATGAACAAACATGTTGTTTTGAACTCAAAGGGATATGAGAGAGGTTTGTCCTTCCTCGGTGATAACACTGAGAATTCCAGCTGCTGTGATCAGTTACAAATATCAAATATGTTTAGTAAAAAGAGCTAAGAAAGCAGCTGTATTTTAATGCATGTGATCAGAAGCTTTACACGCCTGATCCAGCTAGTTTTTCATTCCTGCATCATGTAAACAAAAGGCCCCATCAGTTAAAATGCTGGCAACAAGTAACTGTGTCTTTATACAGTTTCAACAACACAGGGAGATGTTTGCCATTTCCTCCCATCTCTTCATTATTAAAACAAAGCAAGCAGATGATGGATTGTGACGTGCCAAAACGGCCACTAGATTAGGCATATTTACAGCAGAGCGCAGCTGCAGAATATTAGGTTTCTGCTTCCTGTTAATTTTACCGCCTGGCCCTTGAAGAGGTTTCAGACTGCTTTGTTGCTTGTTTCTGTGCAAATACTCCATATTAGCTGATTTGTGTCACCTAGCTGTGACAAAATGCAATTCATCTCAGCAAAGATGGGCAAATGGGTGTTATTACAGAGTGTGTAATAAATTATGTTGTCACAATCAAAGCAATTTTTTTTCTTTTTACAGCAAACAGAAACACATTGTTAAATATATATATCTCCATATTCCTGCAAACAAACCTAATTAAAGAAACAATGATTCAAAAAGAGCAATCCCCTTTGTTACCTGTTGTCACCTTTACCATCTGGTCCAGCTGTGATGGTGAGCCAGACGTCTGCCAGCATGGCTGCAGTTGGTGGTTTTCCTGCTGCAGCCCTCGGGGAGATTTGAGATTTAAATTCCTCCCTTGGATCATTCAGGTCCACAGCTGCCCACATGGCTAAACCTGTCTTCAAGTACTGTTTTTATTGCAAAAAACATATGTTTTTGATCTCTCTTAATAAACCAGCAAAGAAAAACAGAAAGCCAAAATTTTTTTTGTTTTATTTTTAATTATTCTCAGGTTCATATTAAGTATAGTCTCCTCCTGGATCCAGTCTGGGATTTGATAGTTCTCTTTCTTATATAAGCCGTAGACATTAAACAAATGAGTCACCCCAATCTTTTAATGCATTTGGCCAATATTTCCAATCTTGGATAAAAGGATAAAATCGTTCTCTTCCGTTCTTTCTCCCATTCATGCAGTGTTTCTGCTGCTGGGCTTCACTTCCTGTTGAACAACCTAATTCTGTGGATAACCTCCAACCAGTCTCATTCAAACATTCAGCCTTGAGTTGTTGATGTGCCAGAGATTAGCAGCGTATGGCCTCTAATGGGCCTGCTCACTGACACATGTGAGCATGAGAGGGGTGGAGAGTGGCGAGCAGATGGCTCATCTCTTTCATTTGAACATTGCGTTTCAATTGAGGGCTGTAAATTGTTTATCAGAGTCTTACTTAAAGCATTTAGCTGATGGCACTCATAAAAAACGCCCCCGCAGTCTATACCCGGTCGATTCAACAAGCGCCCCTCAGGCCAGATACAGATGTTAAAAAAAAAGAAAAAAGGGCCTCCACAAAGTTGCCTAAAACTCCACTTGTATGGAAATGATGCTGAGAGTGTAAAATAACAGGTTTATTTTTGGTAAATTTACAGCATTAATAGGAAAAAAACAAAAAAAAATGAAACAATATTTTACAAATACTAATGAATAATTACCAAAATAGAAGCAATATGACAAACAGGGCATAATCAAGGAGTGTATACCATAATAGCCCTCAGAATTTATTAAATATTTTATTTTAAACGGTATTTCAATAGTCTTAGCAATTTATTGTGAGGCTTCCACCTATGTTTGTTGATCAGAATTATACCTAAAAAAATTTTTATCAACTCCATTTATGTGTAACTTTACATTATTGTAGTTCTGATTGCCAGAAAATATCATACATTTGGTATTATTTTCATTTAAGTATAACTTATTATTATAATCAAACCACTTCTTAAAACCAGCTTCCTTTATTAGTTCATCCATATTCTTGCCAGAAAAAAAAAAAGTTTTTCATCAGCAAATATTATAAATTTCATGTTGGGTACTGTAAAAATATAATTTAAATATCATACAAATCAAAGCCACTTCAATGTCTTATTGAACCTATTATTAAGCCAGTCAAAGTCTGCATCTGTCAAATAGACAATCTTTGGTACAACCTGAACAGGTCACAAGTCCACCACATGGTGCATTTGTCACATAAAAAATGAAGTACACGCTCTTTCTACACTTACACCAGTTAACCCGCACATGTTTGTTAATTTGTGGGATAAAACTGCGCCTGGAGAAAGCCCATACGCACAGAGAGAAGACGTAAACTCCACACAGAAAGACCGTCATACCGCTGTTGCACCCTTTAAAACAACACAAGCTGCTGCTTGTAATTCAACATGTTCCTTAAAACACGAAGCTGCATCTCTTTCTGGATAAGAAGAGCTGCTGATGCGCGACATCTTGTTCTCCACACACTGGGATGTTCTCTTTGCTATTCAACGGGTGCTTGATCTGTGGTTGTGGAATGATTCGGTTTGATGATTGTGAGGCTTTTGGCTGTAAATATTCAAGCTCTGCCTGTCATGAGTTCAAGATTTTTTAAGTTGTAAACAAGCAGAGACAAACCTTGTACACAAGCCTCTGCTTGGATTGCGGTCTGGATTTAGAGTGAACAATAATAGAATTGTTTTACAATAGAAAAAATGATGGTGGGACAGTTGACGGCTGACGTTTGCAGTAATACGTATTGAGTCACTTCCTGTTTTGCTGCTGGTAGCTTGTTTGCTCAATTACCTCACACACAATTCTACTTCTAGTAATACTTCAAGTATTTTACCAATACATTACTTTGGTAAGAATAAAGTCTCCTCTAGGTATATTACTTGAGTAAAAGTCCTAAAGTATGTGATATTTTTTGTACTCAAGTATTAAAAGTAAAAGATTAAAAATGAGCAGTTAGTGCCACCAAGACTGAATTAAATTGATCAAATATAAGGTGTCTTTTTTGTTCAAGGAAGAATTATTTTAAGAAAAAAAAATACATATTTTCATTTTAAATTCATATACTAAACAGGACAATAAATGTGAATGCTGACTCAGCATTCACGTTTTGGGAAATTTACAGGAATCTTGTTGGTTTTAATGCTTAAAAATGAAGCCACTGCATTCTCTGTGTCATTTATTGTAAATAGATGCATGTTTCAGTTTTCTCCGCAGCTTAGTCACACTAATGAAACTTTTCAATGGTGAAATAATTAGCTCTTATAACTGCATCAAGTGTATAACGACTCCAGTAGACTTCATTAACAGTCTGCCCCCTGGAGAATGTGGACCATCGGGGTAATTTAAAACCAAACCCCAAACAAACACAAAGACACACGCACACACACACACACAGGAGGCTGGAATCCTGGATCCCTCGAGGTTAAAGTTGAGCATCGTTAGCCACATAAACACAAAGTCATTAAGAAAACTTCACACTCATTCTGTGTCTTTATCCTGCTGCTGAAACAGGGTTCTACTTACTTTAACTTTGCTCCGTTACACACACAAACACACACACACACACACTAACCCCACCCCTCGCGCTTCACCCATCCACACCAATTTCTCTTAAATATCAATTAAGGTAACAACCGTTAACAGCAGCACTCGTAAGGTCATGGTTGAACCTTTCAGTAATTACTTTGATAACGCTTCAGGAGAAAAATGGCTGAAAGCATCTCAGGCAAATTTGTGTGTTTGCGCTTTTGAAGTCGCTCGCCTTTCTGCAACAACACCAACTTTTTTCCAGTTACATTTGAAAGCATCTTTTGTGTTTTTTTTTTAGCAATATTTTAAATAAAATGTGTTTTACCGCCTTGAATATGCTAACAAAGTTCATAGTTACAAAGGGCAGCTCAAAATATGATCATTCTTCAGTCGGACTTTTCATGTTTTTTTCACATTTCTGTGAGACGTCTGAGCCTAAATGTAGCTGATTATTATTGTTTATTGTTACTAATTTTGTTTTGTTTTACAGTTATAATTGTCATTCCCTCCTTAAAAACATACCCAGGGTTTTGTTTTGACTCATTCATGCTTGATTGAAAAATCCTTGAATCTCCTGTTGTAGCCCTGTGGAGCTATTTAAATGCTTGCTGATACAAAACTCCACCCATTTACTCAAAGCTCCTTCCTAGATCTCAGTCTGCAGCTCCGCCCCACAGAGCCTCCCTTCCCTGATGCATTGTTGTGAAGCTGTGCTGAAGTGGGCGTGTCTAAAATGGTAATATGCTAAAGAGACAGAGGCCAATTTCACTGTGTTTAGTTAGTAACTTGTGCTGTCATCTACAGAAAGGTAACTTTATATAATGTATATATTTTTAGAAACAAGCCTTCAGTTTAAGGTCTGAAACCTGTTTACTTAGCTTCTGATACTTTTATTGTTTTTTTTAACAGCATAGCTTATGTTTTATGGAAGTGCTTACACAAATATAATTGTTTTTTTTTTTCACTGTACGCATAACAAACCATTTAAAGATAAATTGATGATGTAAAACATCTGCAGAGATTTATGTCCTCCAGTATAAACTTACAGTTAAATGTCATGAAGACAAATTTGGGTGGCATTTATATTTGACTGAAAGCCCTTTAAACATTAATGCCACTCAAATTTGTCTTGATGACATTAAATTATACGCACCGCGTTGCTTTTATATAAAGCCCTTATGAGCAAAATAGATAAAAAGATTGCATATTTATGAGTGAACTAATGATCATCTCTTTAGTATTACTGGATTACAGAAGGTTTTATTTATTCCTCGAGTGTCCAGCATCCAGTTAAAGTCGTATGAGAAGATAAATAAAAAAAAATGCTTTCTGCCTTTGCTTTGTAGTTGTTAAATCAAAGGCAGAAGCGAATACAAAAATAATGCAAGATGCGTAGCGTGGTGAGAATTAAACAGGAGGAAAAAATAACATTAGAACTGGATCTACAGTTGTTTAATAAACCTCTACCACAGCAAACCACATTAGAATACAGTGAACATGGTTTTTGTAATGAAGCAGTTGGATGCAAAACTAAAAAATTTATTTAATAAACAGAAAAACAGAAAAGTGCTGATTAGGGAACTAATCAAAGCAGCAGCATGAGGCTGCAGTTTGTGGTAAATACTGAGCTTTACGGGAGAGAAATGAAAAGACAAAGAGCTGACAGTAAACAAAAGAAACAAAGGAGTTTTTCTCCTGGGCCAGGATGAGGACCGACACAATGCATGTGATGCAGTTTGCATTATACCAATGAGTCTAAACCAAGAAGCATAATAAGGAAAAGAAGCATTAATTAAAAAAAAATAAATCATATAAAACCAATAAATTAAAGCATCTTGTGTAACAACCTATAAAGTAGATTTACGTAGCTTCAGTTTGACACTGAAGATGTAACAACAAAGTCAGGCTTGTTTCTGTCTTCATAAATCCGTTAAAATTCCGTTTACTTTCATGTTTTGCTGTGTTTCCCCCTCTGGGCAACTTCTGATGCGTTCGTCAGTCAGAGGAGAAAATTCCAGCTTTCTGTGGAAATGAGAGCATCAGAGTCCAAACGAAGGCGTCAAGCTGAATTATAGAAAAATATATTTTGTTGTATTTATTGCAATGAATGACTATATAACTCACACTTTAAGTCCTAACAGCACTGCTCGTGATATGTTGTTTATTACAGTTTGTGCAGTGTTGCTAGACTGGGATTTAACAGTTCATTTTCTGCTTTTCTTCATTTTGTAATGAATTGGCAACTCCAGCCTGCATGTTCGCACAGAAATAATGCACTTTAGGCTGTTGGTTTTCATAAATTTGAACTTTGAATTATGCCTCCATACAGCTGACATTATTTTCATTTAATAAATTGAAAATGTAAACATAAAACAATTGACAGCTGCAGAAAATCCTGATTAAACTACTATTTTAGTGACACGTGGGTGAGAGCTCAAGATAAAAGCTAGAGGTGTTTCTACAACTGAGCAGAGCGCCAAATCTTTTCTTTTTCAGGTTGAAATTTTCATTTTTTTTCCAAGAAGAAAAATGTTTCAAAGCAGTAGAAGAGAAATTTGTTAAAAGCCGAAAGCACTTTGTGACATCCACTGTAAATGAAAACTGCACGGATCAGCAAGCTACTGTATGTGCAGTCCGAATAAAAGGTGGACATTAAAAGAGGAGGGGACAAGTATTTGCCCTGCTAAAAGCCTTTTTATGCCTTTAGGTTCAGACTTTGTCAGCAGTTTGACTGTAAGAGATGCAAAGAAGGGGAGATTTTAGATGCAGAAAGAACATTAGTGGTAAACTGCCTGCATAGTTTCTTCAAAGCGCCGTACAATTTTACACCTGGGAAGTTTTATATACAGTACATGACATCTCTGGATTTTAAGACAATTTTTGGACCATTTGGATTTATTTTATTTGCTCTAGCATTACATTACTGGGAATTCAGTGAACATGTTTTATGGTGTTTTACTTTATGTGGGGAACTTAAACAGGCAAATTACTGCAACAGTTGCTCAATATAAGTGCAGCTTTTAGACCATCTTAAAGCTTTACTTATGTAACCTTTTTGTTTCAAGATTTTTCCCACTGCCAAGGTGGGCTAAAGATGACTCTCAGGTACCATAAAAACATCAACTCGCTATCTGTAAATTTGATTGTTTTATTTGATGGAAAAGGTTAATCAGCTGTGGCGGCCATCTTGATTTGTGTTGACTCCAAATTTCAGTCAGTGGTAGATGTGCATCCAAAAATCACCTTCTGAAAGTTTTATTAAAATCTGTTGAATGATTCATGCAATACTTTGCAAACAGTGTTAACTATTTGTTTATTTTCTCTCTATTTTTTCTTTTTTTTTAGTTGATCATGACACTGCAAAAATGTCTTTCTTACCAAGTTTTAAAACATTATATCCAGCCAAAAAAAATCTAGTTGATCTTGTTTTGAGACTGATTTACTAAACAAGAACTGATTGTGTCAGAATAATAATCTTGTTTTCCTCTCTGCCTTCCCTTCCAGCATTAGCAATAAATATACTGAACTACAGTTTAACATTGAACATGTTTATTAAATTGCTGACAGTGTAGTAAAGCGGTTGCCATCACTGAAGTGCACTCTGCCTTGTTGCCGTGTCGGAGCAGTGAACGGTTAAATTTGGGTTTTGGGTGCTCTTTGTTGAACTTTCCGTTTGAAGCCTTCCACGGCGTTACTTTCTGCTGCACTCAAAATTTGACAAAAGCAGACAAGTTAAGCATGTAAAACGAGTCCCAGAGGGAGAAGTTCAAAAAGCCAAACCCTGTTAAATCCCCAGTTTTTGGTAACGTCCCTAATGTCTCTGACTAAAGTGAGATGTCACCACTTGTCTCTGCACATGCAGTTCAGGCTGGTTGATCATGTCATGGTGGTGTGTGAAGTTGTTGTGTGTGAATGAAGTAAAATAAATATATATTTATATATATATGAGATGTCTCTGCAGCCTCCATGGGACAACAGTACAGCTAGCAGTGACAAGCCCAGACGTGTCGCTGGTAATTGGATATTTCAAATTGTCAGGAATAGAAGGAACAATGAAAAAACATGTTTAGCGTTTAGGGCCACTTGAGAAAAGATAACTTCATTTTATGCCGTTCTCAACCTTTTAGTAATCACACTAACTCATGGGATGACAAGCGGAATTAAATCAGTTTAGTTCTCAAAATGACTCGAGGGACAGATGTATCTCAGATCCTGTGGGTCATAATTGTCTACAGAATATAAATATTCCACTTGCTTGGGTTTTCTAACTGGATTTCAAATGGCTATAAAGTATAAAGACTTTTAAACTGTGCTGATAGACGGTGGCTGTGGGATATTATGTGTAATTGTGCTTTTGAAGGTGGGGCTGTTTTAGTGTTACTAATGTGGAAGTGTAAATGTCTTATTTTATCAATCCATGAGCTTTGAACCTAAAATAACGTAGTTTTAATAAATTATTATGTTTGTATTTATGTGTTTTTTGTTACTAGAGATATAAAATGATACGTGCGCACATTTTTCCTGCATCTTGGCGGCGGAGGATCTGTTGCATCTGGCAGTTCCTGTGCATGTGTCTGTGTGTGATAGCAGCCAGGCAGCGAGACAAGGCAGACAGCTCCTACTGCTCTTTTGAATGTAAGCAGGGTGTCTGCCAATGTGTCAAGAAGCTCACTGGGAGAAAAACTGGGTATAATCTCAGTGTCAAGGTGTGTTGGTTCAGGCCTTGACATCACGTCTCTCCGTCGGTCCGTCTGTCTGTCTAGGCGCCTACAGTCAGTGTCCATTAGACAGATGCTGTAGAACGACCCGAACCTTAGACTCAGCTTCAGGGAGGATCTGTCCCAGACATAAATGTTTTATTCATCATGTGTCATGTGTATTAAATGCATAGGAATCTGTTTATATGTACTGGTATTATTGTCTCACAAATGTGTGTGTTTGTGAGCATGTGTCTTGTAGAGTGTAGCTGTTCTGGATGGGGCCTGTCTGACACTAATGCTGCTGCTGGAGGAGGCAGAGATGGATAGTCATGCAGCGAGGGGAGGGTCAAAGATGCAGTCGGCTTAGCTTTGCAGCTGAAACATACTAAAGCTGGACAAGCCAACATTTTGTAAGGAAAATAAACTATTCAAGACTCAAAAGCTGCACTTTATGCTACCTGAACTTTTATCTGTTGGAACTTAATTACCCTGAATTATTAACCTCCTCCGGTTGTTCAGTGTCTGGATTTAGACTTCAGTTTACAGGAACGTGCTGTTTAAGTAAATTATCCCTCTGATGTTAAACTAGATACCGCATAGCAAAAGCATGCACGTACGCAAAGCAGCAATGCACCAGAACTCTGAGGTTTCTGTGCTATGGTTGATCAAAAATCACAAACAAACAAACAAAGCAAGCACAAAAACAATCAGTATGGAAACAATCTGAGCTTCACAATAAGTGATGCTTCAAACAACCATAGGTTGAGTTTTGTTTGCAGCTGAAACTCCCTAAGTTTCCCTCTGTTACACTTTACTGAACTGCCAGTTTAATGAAAGTTTGATATCATTGAGTCAAATGTTTCAGACAGAATTGATTATGCTCCTTTTTATTACATTTAATGATCTGCATTCATGTTGAATGCTTTACATTGACCTAATTTCCCTCAGTCACTGCTGTGAATAATTCCCCCAGAAGGCAAAAGAAAGCCCCCCACACTCAGGCAAATCCCAGCAGCTTTATGACAGCAAAAAAGAGGGATTTGAATCCAATTATTGCAGACTAAACGGTTACCGGTTTAAAACACTGAGGCTGGATCAATATTTCAAGAAAAAGCTCATGAGCTCCAACATTATTGCTTCACGACTTGGTGACTTTTCTTCGAGGCTTTTGGTCTCATCAGACACCTCACTTAAAGCATCAGTGGCAAAAGAAACAATCTAACAGAAACGTTAAATATTAAATAAACCAGTCCGCCCACCGGAGACCTCAGGAGCCTGGTGGTGGCATTTGAAGGCACTTTTAAGCCACTCTGGGAACACTTCTCCCCTTTTGAGTTAATTTAACTTCCATCAGGGATGTTGTGACCCCATTTTTCTGCATAAAAGTCATGAAGGATAACATTTTTTTGTCAGCTTTGTCTTGCAAAGTTAGGATAATTACAATAATGTGACTCCCAGATGGTTGAATATTGAACTGTCACACAAGATCAGCTCTCCAAAAAAACAGCAAATATTCTCACTTGCTTGTGAACAAATATTAAAAAATGATAAATCTGTTGAGGCCTGAAGGCTTCTAACATTTCGACTGCAAAACCATTTAGAGATTGATCTGAATTAAAAACCATGAAGACCATGTTGCTGTTTTTCTTCCACATTTCTCTGTTTGCAGTCGCTTCACTTTGATTTGATCCTTTTCTAACTGTCCACATGAAACAATTGCTGAGATATGAAATGAGTTCCACACGTCGACACGTTTCTCTGAGATGTACTTTGAACTGGCACCAGGTAATTGGGGTCAGGGGTGAAGGGAACTATTGATTTCTGTCGCATCACAGCGAACGGGACTCTCATCCCTTCACTGGTCTTTACCGTTTTCACTCACTCTCTCACACACACTTTATTGTTTCATCAATAACATAAAACCTCAACTATAGATTTTTTTTTACTGTCATACATATCCACACTCTCATGCTTGCAGATCTAGAAACAGCTGCCTCAGCAAATGGTGCAGGCCGGGCTTCTTGCTCAGCTGTAATCTGTTTTGCTGCTGCAGCGTGCGTTCACTTTACAGCCGGGAAGGGATTCCTCAGGGATTTAAAACCGTCTGATTTGTGGCTTTGGTTACTTATATGTGTACATTTGGGACTGATTTAAAGACTGAAGTGACTATCAGTAGAGTAAACTTACTGTGGCTCGTTAAAATGAAAAGCAGCTGGGTGTTTGTGTGCTCTCACAGTTTGTGTTGTTCCTCTTTGTTTTTTTCTTTTTTTATAACATCTAGCTTGTTTCACATCAAATGGTGACACAAAAGTTCTGTTAACTAGAACTATGTTCACACTGCGGGCAAACGTGACCCAAATATTTTTGTTTTTGCTCATTTAAAATAGTTTCTTGATAGTCTTCTTAAATTCATTTTATATTGATTTTATCTTTATCACTTTCATACACAGCACTAAACTGGACACATAACCAATGTTTTTCAAAGCGATTGAAGTCTGAATCATCAATGCATTTTATATGACTTACATTAATGAAGTGTATTCAAAAATATATATTACCAAGACTATTGTCATCCAGTTTAAGGCTTGGGGCTCCACACATCTTCAGCTACATGATAGAAGTCCGGATGCCAACATATGGTACCAACATTGGTATCGGTGTCATTAGCCGTACGTCCATCAACGTTTTTTTCATGTGCATTTTGAAGTATCGCATTAGAAAAAGTGGATGGAAAGTTTGCAAAATTGTCCTCAGTTTTGCAAAAAAAGATTTTACGCTCGCTGAGGGTGGCTTGGATTTTCCGAAAAAGAGTTAATGTGCCCAAGTGGAGATGGAAACACATTTGCCGAATAAGTTCTGACATAGTGAACATTTACCTCGATCAGCTGTTCTCGCTGTCCAATAATTGTAGCGGCTGCAGCTGGACCCTCCTCCTGCTGTTGGTGTCTTCCTGGATATTCCTATAACGTGAAGAGAATTGTATTTATTTTTCTACGTCTCCAGACAACATGTAACATCACCAACACTAGTTGATATGACACAATAATTACAACTTTCCTGATAATAGCAACACATTCCTGATAACTTCTATCCATTGTCCTGAAATA
>JAUBOC010000149.1:2467688-2479475 GCA_032275365.1 Anablepsoides cearensis | reverse complement strand
TGTTTACATTAAAGTATTTTTTTGTTGCACTTTGAGACCTTGCCTGCGCCCTGGATTTTTGCCTGCCGATTCTGATAGTTCCAACCAATGGTCCAGAGGTTTGGTTGGTGGATCATCATAAAACTATTTACTGGCAATGCAATAATAATTTGATTTTTTTCTGAAGTCATTAAAATGTATATATATTTGGTTGTTTTTTTAGCTACCAGCTGGATTGGAGCTTATTACCGCATGAATTATCTGATTATTTGTTTGCCAAACCATAAAGATAAAAGCTTGAGGGAACCTGAAGCACAGCAGTACTTTAGATTAAAAGAAGATCCTTTTAAAATGAGGCACCGCTGTGTCAAGTCCCACTTGGCTCTAAGAGATTTCTCAGAAACAAACTGCCTTTAAAGTGTTGCTGCAGAAGACGCAGATGCAGGGATGTATACATTTATAACTGCTGACATTGTATTGGAGCTCAGAGTCCCACAGCAGCATCCATTCAAAGTTCACCTCCACCACACTGTTCCTCTGTGTCACTCAGGCAGATTCATGCTGACTGAGCAGAGCCGGTAAAAAACACTTGCACATAAAAGAATGATAAAACGAAAGTGTGAATATGAGCAGCTTTTGGCACAGGAGGTAGAGGGGAAAAAACTGTCGCAGTACAGTACAGCCTGGGGAAATTGATTTCTGTTTTGTTCTCATTCTTTTTAAAGAGCTTTGAGGCTTTGAGACGCAGATGTTGATCCTCGTTTTATTGACTGAAAATAAAGTCACTTTTTTGTCTGAGCATCATTGATTTTAGGTTTTATTTTAGGTGGCAAAAATAATCACTTTTACCTGCTCCTTTGTAGTTTGTACAAGCATAAATCAAAACATGTCTCCTAAACCAGTTCTACAGATTATTCTTGTCATTATTTGTGTATTTTTTTATCCCACTCTTTGTGTTTAAAACCTGCTTGCTTGTGAGTGACTGCTCTATTTTTGATCTACTTGAACTTTACCTCTAAAAATAAATTTCCACCTCTTGTGTTTTTTTGGAGAGTAATCTGAGGCACAACAATTTTCACTTTTGACACTAAATTTGGTAATCTCACCAGGAATCACTTTTGGAGACTAGCTGACAACTTAAAGTTGTTGAGGAAATTGTGAGAAAATAGGAGGATTTTATGTTGCAGTGTAACTTAGTTATGAGTTTTTTTTTGCAAACAAATAAACCAGTGAGCTGCAATTTTAAACGTTTCTGAAATTCATGGCCTGTTTTCTTGTGCATGGCTTGCAAAACTGCATCAAGCAGGTGCACATTTTATCCAGCTTTGCCCTCTTTGTTCCCACCTTGAAGACGGGCAGATTAGGACCATTTATCTACATTTAAAGATAAGTTGCCAGGTATGGTAATTACCTTCTCGTTTTTATTTTCAACTCTGCAGATTGCAATCACTTTTTCTACTTTCAATACCATGTAACTAAACAAAAACTGTTTGAATCTGTTGCTCACATACATTGAATGTATTATATTTTGTCCATACCTGCACAGCTTTGAATGCTACGGTTGTCAAACTCTCAATGTAGGTCAAGAACCTCCGACAGGAAACAAGGACTGGTATTTATGCAGAGGAAAGCCAGTTATGTAACATTTGGCAGCTCCTGTGCTCTCTTGCATTAGCAGGAATTGCAGGTGACGCTGTTACAGTTAGAGCTGCTCCAGATGATAATAGTCTTAACTTAATGCTCTTCTGCACAGATTGGATAATGGAGATATTCCCTACAATGCCATTGAGGGGATTAAAGATTCTTGGGGCTTATTTTCTCACCGTGCATCAATGTAAACCCACTGAAAGGACACATTTTCAACATATATGTGTATTGTGATTGCGTTTTCTTTAAGCTGACGTTTGAATTTTTCCGTGACGCTTGTAGATGTCAAATTTGGCACACAGATCCGTATTGGAGTCCGATTTGTGTTTTGTTTGAGCGGATTTGATGTTTGAGTCAACACAGCCGAGTCGTGGCAGTTTAATCCATGCGACACGGCTTCGAGAAGGGGTTTCCAGACGGCGTTAATTAACCCAGAGGTCGGTTTATTAGTGGGATTGGGATCTCCTTTTAACTGGGGCATCTTCAGACATTATACAGTGACAGATTCTGAGTATGTTTAAGCCAGTATGTTTGATTTAAACGCCCACTCCCACACGGTCATGCACATCTGTCTAAATAAGCCCCTCAGCACACGGAAAGGAAAAGCCATGATTCCCTTCCAGCAGACTCATTCTTTATGATTAATGCATTAATGGCTAGCAAGGAGAGTCCCATTACGCCGGGGTTCAGAGTGTGTGTCACATTTGTGTGTTTCATATAGTTTGAGCCGAAAATGTAACGTCTGTGCGTTTCCCTCCTTTCATCTCCCATGTGCTGTCGCATCACTCTGCCCTCAGCGCACCCCGTCTCAGATACCGAGCCATTTCAAAATCTGCTTCAAAGAGCTTCTCCCTCCTCTAGTCGCTGCCTCTAATTCCCAATTTCTTATTTTCAATCTTAAAACTTTTTCTGCTTACGTCCATTAAAGTTTTATGTTTTTCTACCTTTCTGTCCGTTATTGTTCTACGGTTGCTCCATAACTCTTTGTCTATCTTTCTAAATGTTTTATTGTGCTATTTTTGTTTTCATCAAATGTATTTTTCCTAAAAAAAATCTTATTTCTCTTTTCTATTCTAAATTTCATCATCTCTTCTTGTTTCCTTTGTTATAAAGACTCTATCCTCCCTCCTCATCTTCTCTCTGTTTAACCTTCTTCCCCTGACTGCTTTCTTCTCCGTCAGGCCAATAAGCACCTTGGATCTTATGACAAAGAGGTGTTAATCCTCTTCTTTGCATTTTTCTCTCATTTTGTCGTTTACTGTTTGAACTCGTCTTCCCCAGTTGTTTTGTTTCCTCTTTTTCCATTCTGTTTTAAATTTCAAGCTTCCCTTTGAACTTTTTGTCCTCTTTCTGGCAAAAACACTTCACAAAACACTTGTTTTTCCCTTTAGATTCTCACCAGTTTGACCTTCTTCATCATCATTCTTTCCCTTTTTTCTTTTAGATGAGATCGATATGTTGGAGCGCCTCTGGTTGTCTGGAATCTGCCACAATGATAAAATTGAGGTATGGGTCTTTTGTTTTGTTTTTTTCCCCTCTTGGATATGCATTTATCTTTTGCACAGATTTCACACTGAACTGCATTTAACACCAGTTAGTTATGCAGTAAGATGTAAAATAGATATTTTTCCCTCAACTTTCTTGGTTGTGCTGATTGCAAAACAACCCCTAAACAGACACTCTCATGAACTGCTGATCTATTTTTTTCCTGATTATTATTGTCATTGAGTAATAATTAAAAAAAATAAAACAATACAAACTCCTTAAAATATCACCACACCAGCAACACGTAGGTTTTTAAATGTGAAAGGCTGTGGTCAGACAGAGCAATAGGACCTTAGCTGCTTTGGTGATTTTAATTAACTTAGCAGTTTTTATTTTAAACAGAAAAAGGTCAAATACTCTGGGTTAATGGTGAGTCTTTAATGAGGACGTTGCTTCAGTCTGTCATGGTGAAGAAAGTGCTGAGCCTAAAGGCAACGCTTTTCATGTACTGGATCCTCCCACACTCATACAGTAAGGGTCAACCTCCATGAAATACTGAATGTGGGGTGTTTGACTGAGCTGATTTCTCTTCTGAACGTTTTACTTCATAAATAAAAAAAGATAAGGTATTATATATTTTATTGCACAAAAATAAAAATGTGCCTCATTAGAAACAAAGTTATTTTTTCTTGCAGCTGATAAAAGTTTATTATATCTAAAAGCCCTGTTTTTCATGATTTTTTTTGTTTTTCCTCATAGGTGATGAGTAGTAAGCTGGACATTGATAACATGGCAGGTGTTTTCTACATGCTACTGGTGGCGATGGGCCTCAGTCTCCTGGTTTTTGCCTGGGAGCACCTGGTGTACTGGAAATTAAGACACTGTGTGAAAAGATCTGGTGGGATGGACTTTCTCCTGGCTCTCAGCAGGGTAAGGAACAAAATCCTTAAATACATTCTAATAAAAAAAGAGTTAAATTACGAGTATCACTAATGTTTTTTTGTTAATAAAATCTGCCTTCCTTTATATACAGCTAAACAGTTTTGACACTTCTGTACAGTGTTAAAATAGATCACATAAATATAGTTTTTCTAGGTTTTGTGGATTAAATATACACTCAGTCACCTTATTAAATCCACCTGTTCATTGATTGTTAATTGTTAATTAGCTAATTACATGGCTGCAAACATTTGCACATCTAGACATGATGGAAAGAACTTGCTGAAGCTGAAATTGAGCATTTAGGTGTTTTTTTCTTTAACTGACTGGACATGGGTTATCGGTTTCACACAGGTTGGTCCATTAGAGTCTTTACATTTTGATTTAAGCAACTCTGGACCAACTAAACTCACTGATTTGCACACCCTTGACCTGGAAAAATAAGAGGAGCTAATCAGTGAAACCTGTCTAAAATGCATTTCAGAATACTTGAATATCGCTGACAAAAGTATTTCTGCAAGAATAAATGCTGTGATAGACCTAATGGTCTATTTTTTGGTCCCCCTTTTCTGTTTTTAAAATGATAAGAATTGTAAAGCCACTCTGATTGGGTTTAAAATCTTTCAGCAAGAACAGCTTTCTATATAAAGACAGATAAATAAATGGTTTTCAGGCACAATCAAGATATGGATTACACAAAGGCACATTAGGTACCACACTTGATGGGATGCTTCTCTCTGGCACTCAGCAGGGAGAAGCAGATAAAGTCAAAATGAGGAACATCATTTATCCTTGGCATGATTCCATGGGGAGCCCAGCGGGTCCAGTGCAGCATCACCGGGCTGCTGTGTCGCTATTTCATCTTAGCATCAGCAGAGATTCTGTAAACACATTTTGTAGTGGTGTGTGGATCGAAGCTGAAATATTGATACCGTTAATACCAGAACCTTATGCTCTGGTATCAATACTAAAATCAAATTATTGATACTTCAGTATATCATCAACAGGAAAACAGTGACAAAACTATTCAAATATTGTCTAAACCATATGCAGTTGGAGGGAACTACTTTTTCTTCTGAGTAATATGTAAGCACAGTGGCACATATTTGGTCACTTGTTTTTTTTTCATGCCAACATGTTCATGTAATGTTATTCAAAACTCAAGTTTCCATAGTCGTTTTTAGTGATCAAACAATAGTTTATTTGATTGGTTTTCTTATTGATGCCATGTATTCTTTATGAAGCATTTAAAACACTTTATGTTTTTTAGATTTACCAGACATATTTGGTGTATTTGCACACAATCTCATCAGAATCAGAAAGGGAATCAATGGTATCACTAATGGCTTGAGTGACAAAAGTTTTTAGTTTAGTGCTTGTGAAAGGAAGGAAACAAAGGAAAAAATATCTACCATAATATACACTATAGTTTAGTAGAAAATGCAATATATCAGCTTATTGTTGTTGCTTTGAAATTTGAGCCAATATGACTTTCTTTAACCAGTCAGTGACTTACCCAAGTTTCAATTTCACACTGCTGTGCATCCCAGGCTCCAGGTCCTGTGATAGCACTTCTTGAACTGCTGATTCATGGGTCCAGGGGGTCCATTATTCTAGTCTTCAAACCAGATCTATGTCCCCTTAGAGAACAGAGATTTACAGGAGGCCCCATGTGTTTTATCATTATTATGTGACCGAAATTATATGAATCATTATTTGGTGCCTCATAAGAGAAGAATAGGCTTTGTGATTTACACGACCACTCTCTGTGCTGCTAATTGAGTGTCATTTCTCTTCTGTAAGGTGTAAATATAAAAAATATAAGCACAATGTCAAAGTAAAGAGAAGTCAAATGTGGCTTTCAAGTGATTTATTTTACTTTAGCTTCATAAGAAACTAAATGTGAGGAGCACGTAGTTTAAATTTATATTAAGTCTTCATCAAATGTTTTCTTTGGACGATCATGGAGTCATTTCAGGTCTCAGCATTGTGTTAAACGGGGCTGGGGAAAAAATAACAAAAAACAAAACAAAACAAGAACTTTGATGATATTCATGAAAGGAAACAAAAAGTGATGCTGAAAAAAGTGAAGCATGTCTAAGAATTTTAAACAGTCCCAAACACTGGGAAAGAACAAGCTGTGAAATAAATCTCTGGAAAGAATGTAGAAGACACCCCAAATAATCAAACAGCTATCCACAGATAGTAGAATAAAAAAAATAAAAACTACATATACCTTTGAACATTGTCCTTGCTCTGGAATCTGTATAACTTGGGCTTTGCTTTAATTAGTCAATGATGTCTCTGTTCTCTCTACTCAGGGAATGTATAGTTGCTGTCAGTTTGAGGATGAGACGACACCAGGAGGGAGCAAAAGCTCCTTGCCCCAGTACCACACTGTGACCACCATGCCCTCTGTCCCTCAACAGCACCTTGTTACAGCTACAGTCAACAACACGACCACCATTGCGATGGTGCAACAGCAACAGCCGAAGCACCACCCACAGCAACAAGGGCAGACCTACACCACTATGCTACCTGGATCACCACCAGCCACAGGACATTCAGCGATGGCTCTGGGTCCCTCAAACAGCCCTTTGTTGGAGGGCCCCATGCCTTGTTCCACCTTTTTGCCTCGTCATGACCGCAGACTGGCAGTGGTTGATCGATGGAACCGGCCAAAGCCAGAAAAGGTCATGAGCGGAGGTAGCAGTGGAGGAGTAGGTGTTGGGGGGATTGCAGGAGGGATTACAGATCTACAGTCTCAGCAGCAGTTTCAACAGAGCCTTGGAACACACTGGAGTCTACAAGCAGGAGTTACAGTTGGAGTAGGAGGTAGTGGCGACACAGGGCTTGATGAATATAAGCGCTACTATGGTCCTATAGATCCAGAAGGGCTGGGGGCTAACTTGGACCAACAAGCAGGAGGCCCTCAGCAGACTCCCAAAACCAATGCTCGAGGCTTTAAAGCCCCAGGGATACCAAGGCTGCCTCCTAAAGGTCCTCATCAAGGACAAGCCCACCTAATCTCTAAGCCACCTCCACCAATCCCATCCTCTCCACGACGGCCTCCATTCTGGCGACGAGGAAGCCTAGCACAGACAAGGAGAAAGGGCTCAGGAGGTCCTCTTTATGAGAATATACTCCCTTTAGGAAGACGAGGAGGTGGAAGATATGGAGCAAGTGATGGTGCTGGAAGAAGAGGGCGTCGTCCCGCTCCTCCTCCTCTTCCAGTACCCCTTTCTTCCCCAACACATACCCCTACCACTCCCTCTTCCCCATGCCGTTTCTACTCATCCTGCTCCAGTGCCTCGTCCTCTTCCTCTTCCTCCTCATCATCTTCATCTTCTTCTTCATCCTCTGGGTCCCTTTCTCGATCCAACTCCCCCTCCTCTTGCACCAGTGACAGCTCCTACAACTCTTCGCTAAGTTTCCGGTATCGTGCGGGCGATCGGGATTTTATGGTAGATGATGAATATGACTCAGACCTTCTCACGGAGGAGTCCAGCCTTCTTCTAGGGTCACGGAAAAAGATTCGCTCACGACGCATGTCATCGCGTTCACTGCCATGCAGCCCCCCGCCTCCTCCAATACCACCGCGAAAACCCCACCCGCAGAGGAATTATGGTAGAGAGAGAACCAGCAGTCAACTGGCCCAGTTGCAGGAGTGGTGGGCATCATGGGGTGACCGGGAGCGTGGGAGGGGAGGCACAACAAACAAAGGAAATGCAGCTTTGGGAAGAGATGAGAAGAGGCATCACAAAGAGAGGGAGCGTGAGAGAAAAAGGAGGAAGAAAGGTCGGAAAAAGAAGAAGAGGGAAGAGAGGGAGCGGGAACGAGAGCGGAAGCGACGTAAAGCAAAGAAGAAGAGGAAAAAAGATGACAAGATAAGGAAGAGAGAGCGCAAAAGATCAGAGCTGGAAAGTGGAGATCCAGAGAAAAGAGAGGAAGGTAAATCAGAAATGCCAGAATTTCCACCATACCCACCTTCAAGGCGAGAGTCATTTCGGAAAAAGAGTGAGAGCTCCATCCGAAGCTATGGATGGAACATTCCAGGTGAAGAAGAAAGAAAGGAAAGGGAGGAGAATAAAAGGGAAGATGGTGAAGAGAGCAGAGGGAAGGAAAGACACCACAGGAGAAGAAACATCAAGCATCAGCATAGCTCTGGTAATAAGCCTTCTACATCTGTTAAGTTCTGGGGTGGGGGCAATCCTTCTGACAACATTCCGTCTGCCTTTCTGCCCTTGCTACCCGTCTCTTCTAAAAGAAGAAAAAGTAAAAGTTCAGACAGAGATGCTACGTGCATGGAAGGAGAGAGGAGGCCGTTGTTGGGACGGAATGAACGTGGTGAGATGCACTCAAAGGAAGGGCTTTCCTTTCATGAGTGGGAGTCTGAAGTCGAGGGAGGAGAGGAAGATTCTGAGCCAGAGAGGAGGAAAGCAGATCATGGAAAAAGGCACGGAGGAAGTAGGACTTTGTCTGATGAGGATCGAGAACGTGATAAAGTAGTTGGGATATATTCCGACGATGACGGTTCTTCAGGAGAATTTGGGAAGTTTGAGAGATACTGGGAGGATCATGAAGGCAGGGCAGTGGGTGGGATTGGAGGAGGAGGTTGGTTTTTCAGCACGTATCCCTCAAGGGATAAAGCAGGCACCATCAACAGCAGAGACGATCTCTTCCTAGAGCGAGGGGAAAGGTGGGGAACAGCAGAGACAGAGTGGGGTTCTAGTGCAGTTGGAGGTGGCGGAGGAGATAGAGAGTGGGGATCCGGGTCACACTGGCCCCCGCCTCCTCTCACGCCACCTCCTCCTCGACGATACTGGTCAGTGGACAAGCTTCACATACAAGATGAGAAGAAGAGCAAACGCAAGTCAAAAGACAAGGGAAGGGGACACACAGCTTGTTTGTCCTGTCAATCCCCCAGACACCATCCGCACTATGCTAAATGGGCCCGTGTAACTTCACGAAGCCAGGAAGAGCTGTACCCCCACTGCCAGAATTTTGGTGGTCCCTTAAAGCCAAAACATGATTCCTCATCATCATCCAAACCTGACCGATCACATAATCCATCGAAATCTGGAAGCCAGTCAAACCTCAGCATTCAGCAACGGACACAGAGAACAGACAGGGATCGAGATCGAGGAAGACAGCCATCCCCACCTTCTTCTCTCATTCCAAACCTGCCATCCCCACTTCCTGCCCTTCCAGCTCCTCCATCCTCAGCTCACTCGATTCATGTTCCTCCCCTCACATCTTCCTCTTCTGTATCTTCTCCCTCGGTGGTCTCGTCCACACCGGGGGCACCCCAGGCCTCCTCAATGGCTTCGGCAAGTGCCAAACTGCAGTACCAGAGACTGCGCTCTGTACCCCAGCCCCAGAGGTTTCCTCAGTCTCCTCATTTACCCCTCAAAGCCAAGAGCCTGTGCTCACGACGAGGATCGGCCCATTTCTCCAGCGTGGAGAGTGAAGTCTGAGGTCCAGCAAGGTTTCAAAATTTATAAGAAAGCCCTGCAAGGCTAATATTAGGGGGAGGACCTGAAAACGTGGCTGCACAGCAACAAACAGGGCTACATAGCCAAGTCAGAACAGCTCTGAGCCCTTTTCCCTAAAGTTCTGCACAAACAAACCTGAAAGCCAAACAAACCCAGGGGATTATGTCAAGGGAACACAGGACTATTCATGTTTTTACTGTTGTTTCATCATAATTCTACAAGTGTGTCAAAGACAAGAACTACATCAATGACTTTCTGAAATGTGCTAAACAAAAATAAATCAAATGTGGTACAAGTAACGGGGGCCTAATTGCTGGTGAAAGTAAAGACTTTGTAAGGTCAGGCAGAAAGTTAGTGTATTCAGAGAAACTTAATTCTTGGTGAGGGCTCAGGAACTTTATAGTACTTTATGCCCACTGCTCTCTGAAGCCTTTAACACAGTAAACTGTTGTTTGTTTGCTTTGTTGTTCATTTCTTTGTCCTCTTTAAAAACCCTAATTTTCCTTTTCCTTGACAAACTGTTTACACCCCTGCAGAACTGTGACACCCACCTGAGGCATCTTTCTTACGTAATTAATGCCTTCTTGGTTAGAGAGACAAGAGGGTGATGACCACATTTCTTTTAATTTTTTTGTATAATTTTTTACTTTGCTTTCATTTATTCCCTTGATTGTTTCTTTATTCTGTACTTTTGTGTTATTTTTTTGGATGTGCCTTTTGTTCCCCACTTGTTTACGTAATTATTATTTTTTTTTATTCCTTTTCTCTTGTCATACCGTCCTGTTCTCCCCTCTTGGCTCCTCTCCTTGATGTGATTATTCTCTATGTCTGTGCTTTTCTGTGTTTGTATTCTTGACAACAGGGTAAGTCAGCTGTGACTGATATTCTTCTGGCTTAATGAAAAGCTGAGTGCCAAACTTAAGTAGAGTTCAACATCAGTCTATATAATGTTAGCAGCTGTGTTTCTTTTTATCTTGCAAAGTATTAAATCATCTCAAAAACGCGCACGGACACATGCTTATAAATGTGAAGACACACACTAACGCTCATATACAGGTTCATGCAGGAAACATGCACATTAACAAGTCAACTTATCTACTCTCCTTCTTTAGCAATACATTATCCAACCTTTTTTCATGTTAAAGCTTTACACTTCAAGACCATTTCTTTACTTCTATGTCATATTTGTTGTTGCTATTGATGGTGTACTATATGTCAAGACATGTATTAAATCAAATACAATGTAATCACTGTGCCATACTCAAGCTTGGGTACACAAATTGTTCTCTTAACTACCTAACAACAGAAATGGAGGCAGTTTTTTGTTCCCTGCCTGTATTCAACTGAATGTAAAGTCAGCCGCCAACATGTGCGCTGCAACATTTACTGTAAGACACTTGAAGATGGGGTTTGTAGCATTCCGGAGGGTTAATTTGCATGTTAAGGAATAGAGACAAAGTTGTGAATTTATTGATAGTGTGAATTAAACACCCACATTTTTAAAAGGGAAAGTGCAATACATGCTAAAGAATTAGAACTACAGTGGAATAAAACTGATTTACCCTTTGTGTTTTGTTTATTGTGACTCCTGCAAGATGTATAGTTAGTGCCCAGACCAGGAATAAATTCAAATTATTTCCAAAACCTGTCAACCCAGGTTTGCTTACCATCTGTTTAGTCTGTCAGGTGGGGGTTTTGCAGTGTGTTGGAGAAGGTGTTGGGGGAAAATAGCCTTATGCTAATTGTTTTTGTCATATATGATGTGTTAAGTATGAATATGAAGATGAAACCGATCAAACAAGAATTTTATTGGTTCATAACTACATTTAGTGCCAGAGCCGTTTTGATGTCACTTGAATTGTGCTTGTGTTGGTTGTAAGAAGATCGATGCATTTTAGCTGTGATTAAGAAAAAAACATTTTTGTGTTAATTTCTTTACATACTTAAAAAAATGCATTTCTTATTTTCTAAATGTGTAACCATGAGATCAAGCATTTTGATTACTGACCTGGCTGACACCGGCAGCTACTCTCAGAGGCCAAGCACTTAGCAGGAAGTGAAAGTTTGAAATCAATTTTAATTTAAATCTGTTTGAATTGAATTTTGTGTCAATTTATTGTTTAGTATCAGGAAACAGAGCCTAAGTGAAGTGTTGAAAATTAGATTTTTTTTTTAGTCGCTAAAAATTCCTGAGCCATTTTTCCCAAAAGTCTGGTCAGCTCATGTTGATCACCTGGAACTG
>JAUBOC010000149.1:1898330-1911125 GCA_032275365.1 Anablepsoides cearensis | reverse complement strand
TGAACAAATATGACTTGAAGAATTATATTTAATAGTTTTGCGTAAACTCAGTGCTTTTCACTTCTTAATAACAGAATCTCAGCAGGTTATTTAATCTCACAGTATTTTATTAGCAAAGTTGGGACTAACTGTAAGGAATGTTCTGTGTCTATAATTACAAGGAGCTGATTTCTAAAGAACTAGTCTATCTTTCCAGGTCAGGCCACAGAATGCAAAAAAAAAAAAAAAACATTCATTCATTCATCATTGAATTTTGGCAGCTTGTCTCCAGGTACAACCACATGCTCCACCCCTTTTTCTGTGATGACCACCAAGTGAACAACTCCTCCACTGACGTTGTCTCTGCCCATAGCCAGAGCCAGAGCTGTGGACAGAGAGACAAGAGTAAAAGAAAGAAAGAAAATGTGAGTGAACTTAAACAAAATCATGTCAGTGTTTTACCTACATTTAACTGAGTTATAAAAAATGTGTTTCTCTCTTTATTTAAAAACAGTTTTTACTATAAGTTTGTAATTTCCAATAATAAATGTAAATCTAAAAACCTTTTTAGGTTTAATTTCTATTGTAAAGTAATTTAATATCAATAACTGTGTATATTCTCTGTGAAGTGGGCCTCTTATGGTTATTTATTGAGGGCGACAGGAGGTGGGGAGTTTGTCCTGTAATTGGTGGGTTGCCGGTTTAATCTCCTGTTCCAGCTGTCTCAGTTGTTATGTCCTTGGTCAAAACACCTCACCAGCCCTGCCTGCTGGTGGTGGTCAGAGGCAGGCTGGTGGTGCAGGTGCATGACAGCCTCGCCTCTGTCAGTGTGCCCCGGGGCTACAGTGTAGCTTACCATCATCAGTGAATGTGTGAATGAGTTAAAGTACTTTGGAGTCCTTGGACTTGTTAAGACCCTGTATAAATTCAGATGATTTACCACTTATCATTCATTTTAAAATAATCTAAGCAGTTTTCACAAGTGTTAAGTCTTGTGTTACAAATAAGCTTTAAATGTCTTTGCACAAGTCAGTTAATTAAATTTACCATTGGTTGCAAACTGTTGACACTCCTCTCTGGTCATGTTGGGTTTATATTTAGCATCAATGTAGCCGTAGATGTAGGTGCTTCCTGAGCCTGCAATGGTGACAGGCTGACTGATTAACATCCCACCCAGAGATACAACATACACCTGGAGAGGGATGGAGAACATAAGTGATGTATTTAAATCCATACAGTCAGAGGATCATTTCACCACTCACCTGTGGTCCTTTCTTTCTGTCCCAGCCAGCTGTGATGAAGCCGGCCTGCAGCTCCTCTTTGTTTTTATAACACAGCTCTCTGAGAACTGAAGCTGCTGCGATCACCAGAGGAGGACCCTCCATCTGAACGCTAGAACAGATCAAGAAATGCAGAACTTTATTTTATTTATGTGCAGGTATTATAAAATAGTACAACATGTTTACTCCAAACGCCAGGTGTAAATACCTGTGGAAGGACAGGTGGAACTTTGCAGTTTTGGTGACGGCCTGAGCGTCTGCAAGAGAACCAGCGATGCAGCAGAAGATCCGGTCATGAACTTGGATCACCTTGTTGATAATCTTTGATGATACATAGTCCCTGAACAAAGTCATAACACAGATAAATATATTATTTACACTTTACATACTAACAGCAGTGATAAATAAATACATATTTCTATAAGGAAGTCACTATTGCTCATAAATGTTACAATAGGTAAACTGTTAAATTCATGATTTGTTAACTAACTTGTTTAATAGTGTAACTCATTTATTTTATTTGGTTTTCTTCAGTGACATCATAGTTTTTTTTTCTCTTACTCATTTTGCTTCCTCTATAAGCTATTTGTGTCAATGGATGACAGTGTTTACTGTCCAAGTTTTTTAACTAGAGAAAAAGGTGGTCAAAAGTACAGTAAAAAATATACAGAGAAAAACATTTATGTACAAAATTATTTTAATTAAAAACGCTAACCTTTCTGATATTATACATCTACGTCACCATATTACAGACAGAAGTTAGTATTTTATGTATTTATCTGACAGATATACACTACCAGTAAAATGTTGTAGAAAACCCTCATTTTTCTAGTGTTTTAATTTGAAATTCAAGCAGCTCAGGTCCAATGAACAGCTTGAAAGGGTACAAAGGTAAGAGTTGAACTGCCAGAGGTTTAAACTGAAAGTCAAAGTGTTTGTGAGTCTAGTTTCCTTCTCCATCACAATAGATTCAGAAATTGGTGGAAACTGACAGGAAGAGATGTGGCAAACCAAACCTGGATCCAACAAGACAGCCCCAGATCCTCACACTTCTTCTTCCATGTTTAACAGTCATCACACTAAGAAACTGTACAGTCCTGCTGATGAACCACAGCTATGTATTCATTGGTCAACACCAACATATTTTTCCAGGCTTCACTGGTCCAGTGATGGAGTTTCATGGTACAGGTAAGCCTCTTTGTCTTATTCTGAGCTCTTAGAAATGGTTTTCTTCATGTAACTCGACCTGTCAACCTGCAGCTCCAAGTCTTCTCTTCTCAGTTAAAACAGATTGACCTTTTATGACCAATATTAAGCTGTTTGAAGCTGAGAGCCTGTGAGCTGCCATCACACACAATGTGAACTCTCAGAAACTTCTCATCTAATGCTGTTGAGTCTGCCACATCTCTTCCTATCATATCAGAGTTTCCACCAGTTTCTGAGCGCATTTTGACTGGTATATTACTTATCAAATCAAGATTTTGCATAACTAAACTTTGTATTGTTTTACATCATGCTAAAAACTAATTTTCACTGTTTTAGACATAACATTTACAGATTTTACTTATTACAATAATATATTCCAAATGGAGTATTTTCAACATTACATTTTTGTTTTAATGTTAAAACAAAACAGTTTTAATAAAAAGCAAGTAATTGAAGTATTGATTTTTTTTATTCTTAGAAGTGTTTTCAAGTATTGAGTATGTAACAAAGAGGGACATTGATCACAGCATCCTCACCCTCCTATTGAAGCTCTGGAATCTGACCCAATCACGACCCCTCCATCAAAGATGGCAGCCAGGATGGTGGTCTGAGAATGAATGAATGAACGAATGAATGAATGAATTTAAAAAGAGCAAATTGTACACATTCTGATTCTGCAGCTACTGAAGACACAGTTTTAACAAACACTATTTCCGCATGCACAAGGGCATCCTGGGACTTTGAGTTCGAATTATGATGCTTTTTAAATGAGGCACAAACGAAAAATCAAAGAATAAAAACAAACATTTTAAATATAAAAGTTAAGAATACATTTATTTAGAGTAATATGTTAACATTTGCTAATAATAAGTAATGTTAAAACACCTTATTTCACTGTGTTTTCAGCTGTTGCTCACAAAGGTTCACCTGTTCATACGTGAAATATATCATCGGTCATTCGTCACCTATAAAGATGCGCACTAGTAATAAATAAAAGTGAACTCACCCCTGTGCTGACTCCTTTAACTTTAGAGTCCGTGTATTGTTTCTCCATTTTCTTTCTTTCTAAAATCGAAAGGAAAAAAAAAAACTCCGTCTCTCAGAACAGCGACCTCAAGCGCGCAGAGACGCAGTGGACACGTCCACCATGGCGCTGTCAAATGTCCTCGAATCTCCGACTGCTGGATTTAATTTTGACAACGCTGCAAGGTATGAACTTCTCGTTTTGATGATTAATCTGTAATATTTGTTAAAGATTGAATTAAATTGTCAGATGGCTCCACTGAGCTTTCATCGGTATCAAAAGTGAAAGTAATTTTGTCCTCCTGCCCGATACTGTTGTTTTCACCGTATTTGTTGTCTTGTTTTAATCACAAGTGATCATAAGTTATCATTATCCACCATAATATATTCCCCCTCCCTGTTTACAGAAACGCTGCATTAGAGGGTCTTTTTGTCGGAGGACAAACACCAAAACCTCTGAAAACAGGCACCACTATAGCAGGACTGGTGTTCAAGGTGGGTAGAAATAATTGTACTGTACATATACTAAAGACAAAACTGGACATTTTAAGTTGCTGTCTTTGGTCATACATTATCAGCTGTAATAATATGACCACTTGAGTAGCTAATATTGAGTGAGTCACCCAGTTTTTCAACCCTATAGTCGATGAGAAATATCTAAGCATGTTCTGATTAGAGCATCATATTATAAGACATTACTGACAAAAACATTTGGCCTTTTTGTGGGAGTTAGACCTGAAGATTTGCTTGCCATTTAGAAATGCCTTCAGATGCCATCAAACTGCTATTGCACTTCAGATTCTTTGTTCTGTTTCCAGAACTCAACAACTTTTGTGGAGCCAAAGTGTCAAAATACAGTAAAATCTATGTGGAGATTAAGATTATAGTGTTACTTTACTAGTCATAGTGTTATGCTTTTCCAGTTTCAAATAATATTTTACTTACTTTAATGCTTCACGGAGCAAACATTACCTTCATTTCTTTCGCAGTGTTACTATTGAACAATTAATAAACATTAGATATAACTTGAGCAGCAGGAAAATAGTTTATGGATCCCAAATTCTTTCTGCATTACCACAACATCCAATCTGACTGTCCAATACAATTATATCACAATACATTTTTAAATTGTTTATTTTTGAATACACACCAGAGGCTAAAATTAAAATGTATAAATTCACTTACAACTCTGTATGCTTGTAGTTCAGAATGTCTACATTTGTGGTTATCTGTAACATTTTAACGCAACTAATTTAAAGCGTCCCTTTAAATGTTGTATGCAAGTCTTTTACTTCCTAATTAACTAATTTGTATGTGAATATAATATTAACTATGTGGAGTTCTATCTGTTATTAATTTTAGCCACACAAATTCATCATTATTAATACACTCTGGTAATAATTAATACACACTGGTAATAATCTCTTGTGTTTGTTGCTGTAGGATGGAGTGGTGCTGGGAGCAGACACAAGAGCCACCTCCGGTGAAGTTGTGGCCGACAAAATGTGTGCCAAGATTCATTACATTTCTCCTAATATATAGTAAGTCTCATTTGTGTTGCATAGGAAAAAAACAAGGAAAAATAACTTCTCATTCTATTAAACTCATGATTCTTAATTCTGGAGTGTTAAGATTTATCATGTAAATTCAGTATTAAAAAAAATAATAAAAGTAGTTTAACATAAGAATTGATACACTGGGTCATAAAGTCCACACTATTAAAATAAAACAGTCAGTAAATCTCTGCAATGATTTATTGAAGAAAAATATATACAATCATTTAATCCTTTTTCTTTGTCATTTTTTATATTGTCTGACTTGCTACTTTCCATGCTTTGATTTTATTATTTCTTTCTTCCTAATCCTTGCTTTTGCTCTGTTTTTAGTTGTTGTGGAGCAGGAACAGCAGCAGACACAGAGAAAACCACAGAGATACTTTCATCCAACCTCACCATCTACTCAATGAACAGTGGGAGGAACCCTCGTCTCATCATGGCTGTAAACATTCTGCAGGACATGCTGTACAGGTCAGCATCAAGCCCAAATGCAATAACAATTTAAAGTATTGCTTATCAAAAATGTGTAGTACTAATCAGGTCCTGATTTGTCTCTTGTCTTCAGGTATCACGGTCAGATTGGTGCCAATCTGATCCTTGGAGGAGTGGACTGTACTGGGAGTCACCTGTACACAGTGGGGCCATATGGGAGTGTAAATAAGGTGCCTTACCTGGCAATGGGTATGTTATATAAAACCATAACAGTACAAACAATATAAAATTATTATCCTTTTGAAAAGACATTTACATGTATTTATGTGATGCCCTTTTCAGTATTTGGTTGAGCACATCAAAATGATATATCCGTGTGTCATTTCATTAATTATATGAGCAACAGGATATGTACAGCAGGTAATTTGATACAATCTTAACTTTATTCTGTGTTCCTGCAGGATCAGGTGATCTGGCTGCTCTTGGGATTTTAGAGGACGGTTTCAAACATGATTTGGAGGTACGATGCTTCAATAACACATCTTTTGTGGCAGTGAGTTGATCTGCAGTTTGTTAAATATAATCTAATATATATCTTATTTTCTTATTTTGATCCTCAGTTGGAGGAAGCTAAAAAGTTGGTTCGAGCTTCCATCCACGCTGGCATCATGAGTGACCTCGGCTCAGGAAACAACATCGACATCTGTGTCATCACCAAACAGGGAGTGGACTACATCAGACCCTACCAGGTGTCAGAATTCAAAGACAAGCGGTAAGTAGACCTTTATAGGTTAGACATTATGTGGATAATTTCAGACTACTGTTAGTATTTTAAAAGAATATATTAAATATAACATGAACAAATTTAATTCTCAGACAACTTACCCCACTGATTTTATGCTTTAGTTTTTGTTATAACATCAAATGATTTCAGCCTCTAAAACCTTTGTTTTCTCTCTACCAGGAAAATTAAATACAGATATCGCCCCGGCACAACGCCTGTTCTAACAGAGAAAGTAGTCCCCTTGAAATTAGAGGTTGTGGAAGAGACGGTGCAGAAGATGGATACAGCCTGAGCTTCACACAGGAACTGGCACATAGCAGCATTTTGTTGTTGTTATTTTTATGTTTTTATATTAAATACTGTCAGATATCAGTGTGAACATATGGTTTCAGTTTTACTGCTGATCATTTTAAATAAAATTACTTTTAAACTACAATTCATGTTGTCTTTTTCTGGTCCTGTATTATTTATGAGTATTTGAACCAATTAACAGCAGACATGTCCTAATATAAAAAAAAATATTGTGGCTTACAGTAGTAACTAATAATAATTACTAAAAACGTAAAGAATATGGGCTCATAAGTCTGCGTGTCTCATCAAACCTCTGAGCAACATTTCCGCATAGAGACTGATTATGAGACAGCATGAAGCTCTCCTATTGGCTCATTTTTAAATCATTCTTTAGAAGTTTGTGCTCAATAATGGCACAATATTTAATTTAATAACCTTCATGGGAAAATAAAAAACCGCGTCCTAGTGTTTTTGGATCAGGTGTTTTGGATGAAAAACGACAGAAATGACAACAAAAGAAAAAAAACGTTTCAAACTCTTTCACTTTCTGTTTCTTTGTCACACAAGGAAATCAATATTCAGCTCCGTCACTTGCTTTCTTATCCCTGAAGATTTTACAGCAAATATTTTGACTAACCAACAGCACACTTGTCTGCTCTTTAAGACATAATGGCGCTTTTTGATGTGAGCGGTTTTAAATCTTATTCTGAAATTCGTGGGCAAATTCTTCCTTTCGAAAAGACGCAACTTGTGGACCGACAGAACCACTACAGCTTTAATACAAAAACCCAGGAGTTCGCTGTTCCCCGGGGTGTGGATGTAAGTAGAATATGAGCAACTTTCTTTTTCCTTTTTTATTTATTTATTTTTGAGGAAAAGTTACCTGATACCTGATCAGCGCAAGGTGGGCTATTTTATGCGTCAGTTGTTTTCAGTGTGGCGCTGCCTGAGCACCTAAACGCAGTTGTTGTTATGCCACGTTTAAAATATTATAATACCTGATTTATCAGGGTTATAACACTGATTTGACCCTTCTGGTTGCAGCCCTCAGGGTTTCTGAAGTCCTGTGATGAGGATGGAGGTGTGCGCATCGACCTGGACCACGGGACCACCACCCTGGCCTTCAAGTTCAGACATGGAGTCATCGTGGCTGTGGACTCCAGAGCTTCAGCTGGAAACTACCTCGGTATTATTAATGACTGGTAGAATCTGGTTACACTCAGAAATATGAGTTGTAATTCAGGGAGGAAAAAACGTATAAAATAAACTTTGTTATAAATCTTGACAACTTCAAACCAAAATATGAATGAACGAAAGGTGGAAAACATGGGTCATTGCATCTAGGCATGAATATAAACCATAACATATTCCTGATATGTAAACTGACCAGTCAGGCCAAAAGCAAAGAACATCTGGGACTTGGGATTTTATTTTATTTTTTTCCTACATATTTTGAAGAGCTTAATGAGCACTATTAGTGACAAATACATGTTGCAACTCCTCCATTGCCTGTGAACTCAATGAATTTAAGACCTCACTGAATAAATTAATTCTTAGTATTTAAGTTTTTACAGACACAAATGTTTGCTTATTTGTTATCTATTAAAATATTTGACAAAGTTGTCTGTATATAGCACAATTACTAAACACGGAAAATATATCTTAACAATTTGGCTGAAATCTCTTAGGTTGGCCAGTAGAAAAGGGACATCGTGCATTGTTGTTTTAAATTCATTTTTCTTTTTTATTCAGCTTCAAAAGATGCCAACAAAGTGATTGAGATCAACTCGTACCTACTGGGGACCATGTCAGGAAGTGCTGCAGACTGTCAGCACTGGGAGCGGCTGCTGGCTAAAGAGTGCAGGTGTGTAAGGTTTTTCTTTTATAAAGCTTTGTATCTTTATGTTGAATATTACATCATTTACATCTACACAAAGGTTTGCACATTTCCTTTTGAGGGGGTTGGATTTATAAAGCTTGCGTACGCACAAAACAAGCCCAGAAACTTTTGTACGCCACTTTTCACGCCAAGGTTGTGATTTATAAAATCCCAACTTGACGTGAAAATGTGCGGTCTCTCAGCCAGCTCTGACCCATGCGTACGCTCATTTTGGAGACGAGAAGCTGCGACACAGATAGTGAAGTAAGGAATTATAGCCACACTGTGTAATGATCACTCTGATACTTTGATGGTGGCTGTGGTGGAGTGGTTAGGGGAGTCGTCCTGGAACCGGAAGGTCACCGGTTTGATCCCCCGTCCAGCCGTCTCAGTTATTGTGTCCTTGGGCAAGACACTTCACCCGTCATGCCTACTGATGGTGGTCAGAAGGTCTGGTGGCGCCGGCCTCGCTTCTGTCAGTGGCAACAATGTAGTTTGCCATCATCAGTGTGTAAATGTGTGTGTGCATGGGTGAATCTGTAAGTGTACAGCGCTTTGGGGTCTGGAGGGACTTGATAAAGTGCTATAACCGTATTTAAAATGCCATTTACCATATTTAATTTTACTTCAATCAAACTTAGATTTTAGATTGACTTTAGCTTTCTTAACAATGTTATTTATGCTTCTGCTGTTGAGCCATAAGGATCTTTGAAAGAAAAAAATAAAATCTTAAATAAAAGTTCACCATCCATCTCCTTCCTCCTCAGACGACCCTGACCCACAGACCCCTCCCCGACAAGAGACATTTCAACAGCACAACAGCAAAAATCACTCTTTGGGTACTCACGCAGGGCGCGCCCACCCTCGCCAGTGTAGATGTTATAAAAAGTTCACTTTTTAAAGTCTGTATTTCTCACGTGCGCTGTGGGGATGGTGAGGAGACGGTCAGCTGCAGATAACAGAGCAGGCGGGAGGGGGAAGACGGGGGAGAAGAGCGGTGAGCTTATTTCTAACTTTATCTGACTTATTTAATTTTATTTATTTTTATCATCCTGCAGGCTCTGAGAGAAAATTAATTAGAAGCTAAGTTTTTGAAAAAAAAATCATTAGATTGCTCTAAGCTTTTGTAAACCTGTAAAATGAGAGAAATGTGTAAATTACAGACAGTCTGTTCACGTGAGCAGCTGTCAGCACCTGTCATCCTCCAGACGCACGACGGAGCGCGTCTGAGCCAATCGCTTTGTTTGACATTGATCAGCTGACTGATTTAAATACATCTTAACATTCATGAGGTGCTTTGCATTGACTGTTTATGGTTGAGTGTGTGCGTGTAGAGGGCAGAACATGAGGCAGGGTCTTGTGCGCAAACTCTGAGGTGCAGCTGTGATCTATAAAGGAAAGGTGCAGAAACGTGTACACACGGTTTTATAAATCTGAATTTATTTTGGCGTACGCCATTTACCCCTTTTGGCCGTACGTTCACTTTTAGTATAGTTTCCACGCAATCCTTTATAAATCCAACCCCAATTGAACATTCAGACCATTATTTAATTAAGTTAGAACTGTCATTCATTCTCTGAGTGGATTTGATAAATTTGATAAAACTTGCAAATAAGTAAAACTCCAGGGCATAATACTAGCAGATGAAGCTTTTGAGAACTATCCTAAAATTACACTAAAAGTATTTTTGAACTTTGTTCTTGCAGAGCTGCTGGTATTTGTAAACATATGTTTAAAGGAACTCAGGTGGCTGGATGCCATGTCAGAACATTTTATAGGCCTCCATTTCATAATTTTGAGCCATCCTTTGGTGGTGTGTATCCTACAGAAAGGTTGACTGCATACATTTTCTTCAACCAGATCATATTGACAGCCTCAAAACTGCTCAGATTTTGTCTGTCTATCAAAATGTTTAGATAGATAAAAACATTTTAAAGGGCAAAAATACACCAGTTTAGGTTCACACTGAACAAGCTGCTAAAACATAGAGTCTGATCAATGATCACCACAATCATATTAATTCTTTTTTTTATTCATTTCACAATGTTTATACATAAATTATACTTGCAATCTGATCACCTGTTTTACATTTTTAGGCTGTACAGGCTGAGAAATGGTCATAGGATTTCTGTGGCTGCTGCATCAAAGCTGCTGTCTAATATGATGCTGGGTTACAGAGGAATGGGTCTCTCCATGGGAAGCATGATCTGTGGATGGGACAAGCAGGTAAAATCTTTGTTATTTTTTATCCATCCATCCATTATCTGTACCCGCTTATTCCTTTCAGGGTCGTGGGGGCCACTGGTGCCCATATCCAGCACAGGAAGTGAGAAAAATAGTGGTTTAACATTTTAAAAATGCAAAGTAGTGTATGTTTATTCCCATGATGTTTTATTTACAAGATTTATTTTTCAGAAATAAACTCAGAAACAAGAAAAAATACTTAAAGTAAACTTGCTAAATTATTATTAAAATCTTTTAAAGAGTTAAGGATTTAAGAAGTAAAAATGAAAGATATTACCAGCAGTCCTGCTGCATGTGTGCATAGACTGGACTAGCATAAACAACAGTTTTCTTTGTTAGAAATTTGCCCTATTTAATTGATAATCACAATTAACGTCACAAGTTAAACCAAGCAGTGTAATTATATTTGCACATGACATAAATTGATCCATTAGGAACTAGTCTTATTTAAATAAACTGATCAACAGGCTGTGGCTCAGTTGTTCATCAATGAAAATGTCTGATTGGAGCTCCAGATTTTTTTTTTTAAAGTTAGCTGACTGTGAGAGCAAGAGCACAGAAAAATAAAGCTCTGCATGTCAATCAAAGAAGTGCTATGTAAGTGGGTGAAAGAAAAACACATCAAAAGAGGACATATTTGTATCTTCTAAGAAACGACTATAGTTTGTAATCTGTGATTGTTTATTTAAGTGAATTTACAGTTTTAAATGAAGAACAATGTGTTTTCTGCAGGGTCCTGGTCTGTACTACGTAGATGACAACGGGACACGTTTTTCTGGTCAAATGTTCTCCACCGGCTGTGGGAACAGCTACGCCTACGGCGTGGTGGACAGTGGTTACAGAGAAGACATGAGCATAGAGGAGGCGTACGAACTCGGCCGTCGAGGCATTGTACACGCTACACACAGAGACGCTTACTCTGGAGGAGTGGTCAACAGTGAGTATTTTTAGACATTTTGTTTGGGTTTGATTAGCATTTTGTTGTTTACAGTTAATACTGAATATAAAATTAGAATTATCTTAATGTGTTTACTCATTGTTTTGGACATTGTGTTTATCTAGTGTACCACATGCGAGAGGATGGCTGGATAAAGGTGTGCAAGGATGATGTGTCTGAGTTGATTCATCGCTACAAAGAAGGAATGTTCTGAGTTCCATTAATAAACCCAAATCTACAGAAACTTGTAATTCGCAAATCAATATGTTTGTTTTGATCCAGAAGCTAAACAATAAATTAAACAGTTGCATCCAAGTAACATACTGTACGTTCTCTGTGATAATAAAATTTTACTTAAGAAAATATGGATTCAGTGTTCAATAAAATGTCTAATAAGTGCACAACTGGTTTCATCCCCAAAACCTAAAATTTTGTCAGAATAAATTATCATGCAGTTCTGCAGACGGCAGCATAATCTGTCTCTTGAAAAAGTACCATTGTTAATCTGGATATTCATCAGATCACACAACAAATTTATAGAGACTGTTTCATAGATAAAATGTACCTCTGATAAAAATGGGATGAAAACAACTGCTTGTTTCCTAATTTGGGCTATTTGACAATTTACTGTCAATTTATACACACTAAATGTGATTTTACAGTAAGTACTTTGTAAATAAGTACTAAATTATTAACAGATGGGATCAAATATTCCTTAATTTTTTTAATGTTTATAAAAGGTAGTGACCTTCACACCAGCCTTTTAACGGTGGTGTAGCGATGTCATTTATACTTGCTTTAATAAGTCACAACACAGAATTACAGTATTATCTAAAATGTTCACATTAAAGTACACTCTTTACTATAACTTAGTTAAGTAAACCCAACATTTCATTTTTAGTGTACAAAAGTTTCACTCACACAAAACATTACACACTATTGTAAACATTTGGACTCAGTGGAACCCTCCATCTGAACACTTTCAGCATCTTTCACTTTTTTTATGAAAAAAGAACAAAGTAAAACCGAAATAATTAATATATACTCGCTTTTGTTTGTCCCATAGATAAAACTAAATAGTAAATTTGAAAATAGGGCTGTCACTTTAACGCGTTAATTAGATTAATTAATTATGCTGCATTTAACGCGTTAAAAATCTTTAACGCGATTAACGCAAAACCAGA
>JAUBOC010000149.1:1870853-1891924 GCA_032275365.1 Anablepsoides cearensis | reverse complement strand
ATATATTTATTTTTACCAACAAGTTGTGTTTGGTGTTGTTGTTATGATTTTTTATTTTTATTTTTCTCCCCACAGAAAGAGAATTAAAGGTGGACGACAACTGATGGAAACTTTGTTATAAACCACTGATTAAAGCAGCAACCAGCTTTATGTTCAGATAATAGTTAAATTTTTTTACAGCTATGATGGTGGTCAGTCTGTATTTTTCCCATTAATTTGTAAGAAAAGTTTGTTTATTTCATTCATGTCTGAAGGTACAGAGGTTTTGGTAAGCTGGTATTTTTACTCTTTTGTGCCTGTTCTGTTCTGTTTTTTTTTTTCTTTTTGTAAACTGGTCTCTCTTTAATGTGAACATTTGTCTCATTGTAAATATTTAATTTGGTGTAGCTGCTGTATCAAATTGTTTTCCTATATTTACTTTGTTTTAAACACTGGAAAAGAGGCAACAATGAAGGAGACAAACAATCAAGCTGTACTGAAAGATCAGCTTTATTTGGTTATTTTAAAGTTATCAAATTATGTTTTCATTCTTTTAGTAACTTCATTATTTACCAGAATTTTTAATAACATTTACATTTGGATGGACCACAAGAAAATCGTATTTATTACAGACAGTAAAATGAAAATTAAACAAAACTTTTTAAACTAAAACTAAACCTTATTTTGTAAATACAAATAAAAGTTTGATCTGAGTGTATATTTTTGTGCTTTTATTTTTTTAATGTGCTTTCTTTGAAGGTTAGAAATTATGCTTGATCACATTAATGTAGTGTTTTGTTGAAAGTTGAAATAAAAGAAATAAAAGAAATGTGAATAAAACATACAGATCTTGTAACATATAAATCTGCATCAAAACTATGCATTCCTGTACTTTAGCAAAAAATAAAATACTTTAAAACAATTTTCACTTTTGTTTGGATATTTGTCTCTATTTTGAGTCCAACCCTTTTTCTTTCATTTTTTATAATTAATTTCTTTAAAATAGAAATTCTCTGCTTGTAGGTCGTTTGTTTCTCCAGCAGGTGGCAGTAATGTGTCTAAGCGGTGAAAGCAAGCTACCATCTAAACCCAAAGAAAAGACGTCACTTCCTCCCGTCCAATAGCAGGAGCTTGTACTCAACACACACTGTTCATTGACCAATCAGAGTCGTTGATGTTTATCGGAGTTTAGCGGGTCTTGACTCGACAACATAGCTAAGTTTTCGAGCTTTGTGGACGAGCAGAAAGTCTTATCAGGATAAAATTAACATTTCTCATTTGTTTTATAGATAAATTATTAAATACAAACGGAGTAAGATTTATTTCACATTTATTTATTTTTTTCCCACATGTATAATAAAAGGTAGCAGCTAATGCTAACCATGTTAGCTATCTAACAATATTTTTTATTATGCGCGGTTGTAAAACATTAAACTCCTTTATTTTCACGTTCCTAAATAAGAGGTGAGTACATTATTATATAAGATGAAATGTATTTGTTATTGTTTACTTGTATTTAATTACGATAAGCACTAATCTGTCATTTTCAGTTTCTCTATGCTAAACATTCAGGGCTTTAATTGTAAAACTTCCTTTAGCTAATCTTACTTTTTAGTTTGTCGCGTTTTAAATTCATTTTTTAAATATTTCTTTTTTTATTACTTCTTTACAGCTTGAGTTGAAGAATAAGCAATGTTTAAACCGTAAAAGACTAAATGTTTTATATACAACGCGTTGTTTTTCTGTTTTAATGTCAGCTGCGTGTGGGTGAATAATGTCATAAAAATCTGGGTTATTAAACATTATATATGATTATAATAACAGTAAGAATCAATTCTCTTTAACTTTATGAAAATTGTCAGTAAAGCCGGTTATATTAGAACATTTTATTTAAAGTTAATGCTCATTTTCTATTGTAAAGGTTACTTTATTTTAGAAATCTCATAAATAAATCATTTATTTGTTAATTAAATATTTAAATTGAACATTATTTCTGTAATAATTATGGTTTTATTATGTTAAATGTTTAAGATCACGAATTCATCTTGTTTATGTTGATAAACAGCTGTTTATTATTAGTATAAATTTTAAAATACTGCAGTTTTGGATAATAATCTATCCTGACAGTTTTTTTTTTTTTTTTAAATTTAAAGGAAGTTTGTGTTCCTTAAATGTGTTTTATGCAATATTTTTGGGGAACTCAGATCAATAAATTTCAGTATTAATGAAAGTTTTTTTTTTTTTTTTTTTTTTTTTTTTTTTTACTTTTTACAGATAATTTTCAATCTGTAGTCAGTCTAAAAGCCCTTAGATTTTCAGGGAAATAATTTTCACACAATTCAGTAACTTATAATGAGATTATAACTCTTTAATTGCGTTTGAAAACTTTAAATATTTGTAGTGTGGCCTTGTTTATAACCAAGTGAGAAAGTTCAGGCAGTCAGAAACGTTAAAATTGATAACATTAACCCTTAAATTTATAGATTTACATTTTCTACCAAATATTTTAATGTTTATATCTTTCCTGACACAGTAACACCACATTCTCCCTGTTTGTTTGTTTTAAAAACAGAACTAAACAACGTTTGAATGGCGGTGGCTCCTGCCTCGATAGCAGATAAGATCATAGTCCTCGATGATGACGAGGAAGAAGAAGCCAGCCCTCGGCCTCGGCGTTCTGCTGCTGCCTCATCCTCTGAGCAAAAAACCAAACATGTTTCACCGCTCAGACCTCAGACCTCAGCGCCCACCCACATCACCAAGTCCCCGTTCGCCACCGCCAAGAAGGAGGTCCATGTCCTCAAGGCAGAGAACGAGAAGTTATTCAGCGAGGTGAGACGCCATTAAAACATCTTTTTATCTTTGTTTTTTTTCTCACAATTTTCTTTATTACTTCCCTTCAGATCAGAAAATATTAACTTGAAACTTAAAAAAGTAAAACTCATCAGGCTTTTATTCACTGCTCACTTGTTTGCTTTACTTTCTTCAGAGTGAAAGAAACATGTTCAAAGTACGATTCAGATTATGCACAGGAAACAGTTTAACTAAATAAACTTTTTGATAACCCAAACTTCTAAATGAATATCCTCATAAGATAAGAACTTATTAATGTTTACCTGACTTGTTTTTAGCTGATCTTTAGCTCGTAGAACGTTCAGCTGATGCAGCATCATTTTAATCTTCTTTGTCCCCTCAGTTTGTGGAGCACTGCACTCCCCTCACTAAAGACTGCCCCGAGGTTTTAACCTTCCTTCAAGCGAAGCACACCAAGGCCTCTCCTGATTTTCTGTCCTCCGTCGAGTTCAGGAACGCTCTGGGACGATGTCTGACCCGCGCTCAGGCCAACCTCACCAAAACGTTTGTCTACATTAATGAAATCTGCACGCTCCTCCGGCAGCACACTGTCAAAAAGAGGCAGACACTCAGCAAGGCTGAGCCGCCTGCAGATAAATCAGGTCCATCTACCTCCGTTTCACTCAAGTTCAAAGATAAAACTAAGGGAAAGACGGAGGAAGAGGAAGATCAGGCGAAGTCTGCAGCAGAGGAAGAATCTACCACCTCAGAGGTGCAGGAGAAACCTAAAGAGGAGGATCCAGAGTCTGAGAGGAAAGCTAAGAGAGCGTTAAGGAAACAGGTCAGTAAATCCAAACAGACTATTTATTGAGATGGTTTTGTTTCCTGTAAAAACTCATGATGGTTTATGTTTGTTTTTGAATCCAGATTGCGTACCTGGAGAACCTCCTGAAGGTTTACAACGATGAGATCTACCGTCTGCAGCAGGCAGAGCTGAGTTTAGACGACATGGAGACTGAAGACTCGACGTACATCCAGGAGCACAAACTCAAACGGAAGGTTTGTGACGTCAAACAGATGGAGCTGCATCACCAGAATAAAGATAAAACATTACAACAAACCATCATTAACTCTTCTGTTTTTACAGATGATGAAGATTTATGAGAAATTATGTGAACTAAAAGGCTGCAACACACTAACAGGTCGAGTTATCGAGCAGAGGATCAAATACTCTGGTACCCGCTACCCTGAACTCAACAAGAAGGTGAGCTGATTGTTTCAGAAACATCTGCAAACAGCAGCATGTGAGCCATAAAATATTTCATTTGTCCCGTCAGATCGAGCGTTTCATCAACAGCCCCGAGGCCCACAGAAACCCCCCGGACTACCCGGACATCCTGCAGCAGGTGCTGCGCGCCAACGAGCGCTATAACCTGAGTCTGAGCAGGAAACAGCTGAACCAGATCGCTCAGGACGCCTTCAGGGAGACCGGCAGCCACATGCAGGAGCGGCGCCACCTCGACCTGGTTTACAACTTCGGCTCCCGCCTGACGGACCCCTACAAGCCCTGTGAGAACCCAGAGTCTGACTTCCTGTTTGTATTTAGTTAAATCTGTTTACATGTGATACAGTAAGAGAAACGTTGACTCTATATGAAGCTAAGAAATCTTCCCTCCTCTGGTTCTCCTGGAAGCTGAGGACCCGGCTCTGTCGGACCACTCCCTGCTGAAGAGGCTGAGGTCCAACAGAGAGGTGGGTTTGTCTCGTCTGGAGGAGGTCATCACTAAATACGCCGTCAGACAAGACGACACGGAGGAGCAGGACCGACTCAAGAGACTGGAGAAAGACGGCAAAGACAAAGAGGTGAACGAGATAACTCCTCCAGGATAAAACTGTTAAATCTTCCTGCTGATGGTTTAAATCAGAAAATATCAGCTTTACTTTGACTTCTAGGACCATAAATCAAAAGAGGAACCCCAGACGAGTCAGGCAAACGGTGTGGCGGAGGAGGAAGAGGAAGAAGAGGATGAGGATGATGTGTCATCAGACCCTGACATTGAGGAGGAGATCCAGGCCAGCACTCAGCAGGACGCAGCAGGTCTGATGTTAAACCAGGAAGGTTTGATGATAAATCCAGTTTTCTGCTCTAGTAAACACATATTTGATTCTTTTTAGATGAAGATGAGAATGAGGAAGAGGAGAACGAGGCGGAGCAGCTGTGTGAGAGCGACAACAAGGAGGATCAGACTTATGATCAGACAGGAAGTGTTTCTGCAGACATCAAAGAGAAAGACGAGGAGCTGCTCACCACCGGCAGCCCGTCCTCTGATGAGACCCAGATCTACCCCATGTCCAACAACCCGTCCACCGAGGACAGCCCCGCCCAGTCAGAGCCCGCCCAGTCAGAGCCCGCCCAATCAGAGCCCGCCCAGTCAGAGCCTGTCCAATCAGAGCCCGCCCAATCAGAGCCTGCCCAATCAGAGCCCCCGCAGACGGACGAGCAGCAGGCGTTAACCAACGGCAGCCCGGCGGCGCCGCAGCAGCCCGAGGCCTCCACCAATCAGCTGTCAGTTGTTCTGGTAAAGGTCAACCAGGTGATGAAAGACCCCGCAGGTGACCCCGCAGGTGACCCCGCAGCAGAAACCAACGGGGACTCCTCAGTTTCAGTCGAGCAGAAGACAGTCGGCGTGGGTCAGTGTGAAACTCAGACCACCAACGGGACGTCACCTCCGTCACCACCGCCGAGCCCGAGAACAACCAGGAGCAGGAAGAGGAAGAGAGAAGAGATGATGTCAGAGGAAACAAAAAGTGTCAAACAGAACATCAGCTACGACAGGTCAGGAGTTTAATTTAGTTTGTTTATTTATTTAGCTCCAACAGAAGTCTCTTTTTCTCAGATATGCCTAATTTTTTACCTTTTAATTTAATCAAATTTAACAGAATATCTGAAGCAAAAGATCAAGAACAGTTTAGTAAATCTGTCATTTTGTTCATTTATTTTTGTCTTTCATCCTCAGTGATGCAGATATTCCTCTGGATATGGGCGTCATCAGCTGTAACTCTCCTCAGGAGGCAGAACCGGGCCGAGCCAGCACTCCGACTCAGAGCGGGTTCTACAGCTCGCTGAGCACACCACCGCCCAAGAAGAACAAGGTTCAGACATGTTTTTAAATCAAAGTCAGAAAAATCAATCGTCGGTCGACTTTATCTTTGGTTTACAGAACATATGTGACTCATCACATCAGGTGCAAAAATTGCATTTTGTCAAAATATAATGAATTAATTCCTTATCAATGTATCATTTGAATAAACTGTCCAAAATATAATCCTAAAACACATTTTAAGCATTTTTTGAGCAGCAAAAAAAAAAAAACATCTTAGATTTTAGAATGTTTCCCAGAGTTAGCCTAATTTTTGTTTCTTTCCAACTGGGAAATCTTAAAATACAAATACTGTTTGAGGTTTTCTCTTTATATTGACATGAAAATGATTCAATAGATTTACATAAAATTAGGATTCAGACCAATCAGTAATGTGTTTTTATAACCAACAAGACAAATGAAGTCATATCTCTGGATAAGCTGATCAAAACAGACTGATCCAAGTATGAAAATGTAGCTTTTAAAGCAAGAATCTGAAAATATAATCAGGTCCTTTTGACCAAATTTGACTTAATCCTCATGTCGATATGATGGATCACATATTATTATTAAAAGAAAACTGAACCTGACAGTTTTTAATGTTTATATTTAGTGATTAATCCAGTTCTTGTGTCTCCAGGTGAACGTGGCGACTCAGTACGACCCAGATGAGATCATCGTCCTCTCAGACTCAGAATAAGATTGAATTTTTAAAAACTTTTCCACTGCACCTCCTGAAGATGTGCTTCAGATCATCTCAGCTGTTTTGTGAGAAGCTGAACGTTTTCCTGCTCGTCTGAACTCTGCAGAAGCTCCACCTGCACACGTTTCTCACCACAGCAGAGGAAACAGGATGTCTGTAGCTCCATTTAACACGTTGCCAAACAAAAAGCCAAGACTTTTTACATTTCCAGGACTTTTTTTCTGAACATTTGTGGGACACATGTGGGTTTAGTTTCTGTTTTTATCCTCAGATCGCAGCAGCAGCCTGATGAATCCGACCCTGTGCCTGTGGATTCCTGCAGACGCTCGTTTGTTTACATGAACTGAGCAGAGGGGCTTTGGGTCTGCACCTTTTCTATTTATGCTATTTTTGTTGTTGTTGTTGTTTTTCTTTGTTTTTGAGTGAGTGAGCCATGAGGTGGAATATCAACTGCAGCAGTAATAATTGGTAAAAATGGACAAATTCAAAACAGAATTTTAAAGTTTTATATAAGTGTAGCTGCCAGTTTCCAGAAAACTCTTTTGTTTTTTTTAGTCAACTTGCAACTTATTGTTTCTCCTTTTCAATCAACTTGTTTTGTTTTTCTTTATGGATTTCTTTCTTTTTATATAATTAGATGTCTGAAGTCAGGTGAAAACACTTACAGTGAGTCAGGATTATTCAGCTGCTTTTGTTTCTAGAAAACTAAAGGTAAATAAAAGTCACAGTTTAAAAGAATTTCAGTACTTTTAGATATTTTATTCTTATTTTGGACAAAATCTCTGCCTGTGAACGTAGCCCACACTGCCATTATAAAAACAAGTTTTCTTTGAGAATATTTTACCTGACAGCTGAAAAACAAACCTACCTGATGACGGAGCGATCACATGAAACTAAAATTCATTTTGTATTTTTATTTGAATGCCTTTTAGCAGAAGCTGTTAAGAAATAAACATTTTTGTTTGTAGTTTGAACCAAAAATCAGATTAAAGACATTTGATCTAAAAAATAACTTGTTTTATCTTTACATTTAGCCGCAGATCAAACAAGATGTTTTTAACACTCTTAATTATGACTTTAAATTCATTTTCATTGAGTTATATTAGTTCATCCTGTTGTCTCAGATTAACACCACCATAAATAATCTTTACAAACTCATTAAAATAATCTAATCTCGCTACAGAAACGTCTTAAAAACAGCTTTTATTTGATTCTTGTTGAAAACCTGTTGATCAAATCTGAAAAAAGTGAAAACTCAGTTTTATTTTGACAGAAAAACTGCTTTATTTTTTATATTTGGTGCAGTTTGATGTGAATCAGTTAATTTCTAAATCTTAAATCGTTTCATGAAACCATTCAATAATGTTGCTTTTCTCTTTAAATGAGGGGCTTCGTTTTAAGATTTGAGCTGTGTGTGTAAACTGATGGGTGGTCTGTTTTCAGGTGTTTTCACATTTTTACCCCTCTAAATCCCCCCTCCCTCCTGAATGTTATGTTTGTAATATTTTGCCTCACAGCTGAGATGATTGAGGATTTCAGACGATTGTTGCTTCAATCTGTCCTTGTTTCTGCAGAGGAGCGATCCATCATTCACTGTGATTTTCCTTTCTTTTCTTTTGATATTAGAATAAATGATGAATTTTGTTACAAAACAGTTTGTGTGAATTTTTAATTCAGATTCAGTGAGATTGTTGGTGTTCAGTTTATCTGAACTCATCAGAGCTTCAGAAACGGTAAACATTTGAATTCTAGCTGATAAAAAACAGACTTGAACTTCACTTTATATTTGATCAACAAATAATTTGTAAGAATCATAAAAAGCTGAATTAGTGGATTATAGTTTGATCTGTTTTTAATAATGTTTTCTCTATATTTAAACAGCAGGATTAAAAAAGCAGACAGAAGTTGATTATTTTTCCCCAAATAATTTATTAGTATTATTAGTACATGGAAGAGGTTAATATTGATTCACTGCTTATTTCCACTCAAATCTTTCTCTGTACAACAATCAACTGGTCAAACAGTTTGAAGAAAAGTTTAGTAACAGTTTTTAATGTGCAAAAATAAAAACACTTCAGTTTTCAGCAGCAACTTTGAGGTTTTTTAAACGATCCTTAAATCTGCAGATGAAATAAAAACATACAAATCGTTAAAATAACTAAAACGCATCATGAACTCATCAGAAAGTTTAAAATAATAAAAAATGAGCCATCTTTGGTTTGTTGGAGTCAAACCTGCAGGATTTGGTGTTTCTGCAGGATCTCATGTTGCAGAGATTTTAAAGTTTAACTCAAAGTGTTTAAATTACCTTTAAATATGATGTAAATATCTGATGTTTTACCTTTTTTTACTGGAAGCAAAAATAAAATCTGTTCAATCAGTAAAATTCAATTTCATCAACTCAGAACTAATTAATGTTTGTCAGAAAATGTTTTCTGTTTGAGTAAATACAAATAAATGTTGCTCTCATCAGTGACGTTAATCTCTATATGCAGATATTTACACCTTCCAGTGTTTGCACAGTTTAAATGGATCAAATCCACACAAAACGTTCAGTCATCAAACATTTACTGCTCGTTCAGCCGTTTCTCTGTAACAAACAACAAAACGACACAACATTAAACTTCACAGATGAAACAGACCCACAGCTTTAAAACTGCAGCAAAAACACCCAAACTGAGCCTTCACAGAAGGTAAAACATGAAATCTATAACCCTACGTGTAATTCTCTGAAGGCTTCGATATTTTTAAGAGGTTCTGTGCCGTAAATATTCCACCAGTGACTGCTTGGTTCTGCAGGAACACAAAAATATGTTTTTACAAACTGTGACTGCGTTAAAATAAGGAGTTAAAACCAGTTTTAGCATTAAAATGTTTGTTTCCATCGTTGGACAGTAGCAGTACCAGATATGAACACAAGGGGGCAGCCTTATTTTGCAGAAAATTAGACACTTTTCTGTTAATTGGACTGAATGTGACTGAACAGCGCCCCTTGTGGACAACCTGCAGCACTACAAGAAAACCCAACAAGAAAAAACTAAATCAAACAGAAAATATAAAGAAAATCTACTGGTTACACTGTTTTAATGAGTTATTTTCAATTCAACTATTTATAAATTAGCTATATAATTGATATTAGGTCCTGCTAGTTTTGAGGACTAGTTTTATTTTAACATGAAAATCACAAAAACACCTTAAAATCATCTGATTTGTTCTCATACAAACAGTTAAACATGTATTAGTACCACTGCAGAACATTAAAACCAGTGTAAAATAATAATAAAATGATGGATTGAGCTCAGTCCTGCATACAGGGAGGCATTTACAGAGATTTCTCCTCAGAAGATGTTTTATCTTCTTGCAGCTTCTGTTTATTTTTCAGTCATTTGTTCAGTCAGAACATTTGGTTTTCTCTCAACAGACACAGACGGGAGAAAATAAAATGAAATATTTTGCTGACACAGCAGGTCTGTTTAGATGAGGCCACTTTAAGTCTGAAGAGAGGTCAGAATCTAAAAGTCTGGTTCATCAGATGAGTTTATTCCCAGATTTAAATCGTTTTAAAGTATTTTGGAAGAAACCGGGGGTCTTCCAGCAGCAGGAACCAGAACCCCCCCTTCCCCTCAGATAGACGTTTGATTTAAGTCACGCTGCTTTCATCCGGGCTGACTTCACACACGTCTTCATCACACACACCCCGACCCAACCCGAGACCCCCAAACATCCTTTGATCCTGACCTGGACTCTGAGGGACCGCCCCCAGCAGCGCCCCTGCGGCGCCGCTGTTACTTCCTGTGACAGATCCCCCTCCTCTGGCTCCGCCCTCACCTGCAGCCAGGAGGAGGTGGGAGGAGGAGCTAAAATCCGGACCGTCCTCAGCTCCTCCGCCCCGCCTCCCTCTGTCGGCCCCGCCCTCCTCACCGCGCCTCTCGCAGTGGGAGCGGTGCCTCATGAAGCTGTCGCGCCACATGAACTTCTTGCCGCAGCTGAGGCAGTCGTAGGGCTTGAGGCCGGTGTGGGTCTTCATGTGCTCCGTCAGGTGGTGCTTCATCTTGAACTTCTTGGAGCAGACGGGGCAGTGGAAGGGCCGCAGGTCCAGGTGCATGTTGATGTGCCGGTCCCTCATGCTCTTATGTGTGAAGGTCTTCCCGCAGTGACACATGAACACCTTCGCCGATCCACCGCCGCCGCCGCTGCACCCACCTCCGACCCCCCCACCGTCTGAGCCGTCAGCCCCCAGACCTGCCGCTCCGTGCTCCAAACCGGACCCCTTAAAGGAGGCTCCTCCCATCATCCCTCCCCCCATCGGAGGAGCAGCAGAGTCCAGGGAGAGACCCGACGCCTGGCTGTAGAGCAGGATCTGGTTCCCCTGCATGTCCAGAGGGAAGAGCTGGGCCCGGGCCGAGGCTGCGGACTGAACCTGACCCAGCAGGGCTGAGACTGCCCGGGTAGTGTTCTGGTTCTGGTTCTGACCCGCAGGGCCGTCATGGAGGTGCTGAGCTAAGGTCTGTTCCATCAGACTGCCTTCAAACTTCAGGTAGTCCTCTGGAGACTGGCAGTAGTCCACCTGGACCCAGACAGATTTAGGACTCATGAATCAAGAACCTCAGAACTTTTTGACAAATAAAAAATAATAAAAAGATAATTACATCATATTTATTTTATTTTTTATCCATATATTTTAGATGCAATGATGCAAAATTATAAGTTTCTCCTTTTTAACTTTGACTCTTTACCGCCCTCTAGTGGTCCCACAAAAACTGAACTATTTTTATCTAATTTTCATTTTTCACAAATAAAAAAATAATAAAAACATAATTACATCATATTTATTTTGTTTTTATACTTATATTTTGGATGCAATGATGCAAAATTATAAATTTCTCCCTTTTAAATTGGACCCTTTAGCACCCTCTAGTGGTCACATAAAAACTGCACTATTTTTATTGAATTATCATTTTTCTATAAATAAAAAATAATAAAAAAGATAATTACATCATATTTAGTTTGTTTTTTATCCATATATTTTAGATGCAATGATGCAAAATTATAAGTTTCTCCTTTTTAACTTTGACTCTTTAGCGCCCTCTAGTGGTCACAAAAAACTGCACTATTTTTATCTAATTTTCATTTTTCACAAATAAAAAAATAATAAAAACATAATTACATCATATTTATTTTGTTTTTATACTTATATTTTGGATGCAATGATGCAAAATTATAAATTTCTCCCTTTTAAATTGGACCCTTTAGCACCCTCTAGTGGTCACATAAAAACTGCACTATTTTTATTGAATTATCATTTTTCTATAAATAAAAAATAATAAAAAAGATAATTACATCATATTTAGTTTGTTTTTTATCCATATATTTTAGATGCAATGATGCAAAATTATAAGTTTCTCCTTTTTAACTTTGACTCTTTAGCGCCCTCTAGTGGTCACATAAAAACTGCACTAATTTTATCTAATTCTCATTTTTCCACAAATAAAACTTTTCCATCAGGATCGTTTGGCCCTTGCACAGAAGGACCCCGACACAAACGTCGGCTCACCTGTGAGTCCATGTCGCTCTCCCCTCGGCCCCCCAGCTCGCCTGAAAGGCTCCTGATGTTTGAAATGTTGAAGTTGCCCCTCTCTCTGTCCGGCGCCACCAGCTCCATGTCCCTCTCGTCTTCGTCCTCCTCATCGTCGCCCCCCTCCTCGCCGGACACCACGATCAGGTCGTCGTCCTGGTCGCGCTCCGTTTTCACCACCACCCACTGCTTGCGGGGCATGATGCTGGGCTGGCTGTAGGTGGGCCGCTTCTGGAGGGCCGAGTCCTCCCCGTCCTGCGGGGGGCAGATAGATGTTTATTTATTGTTGTTTACATCTAAACATTTAGTTTGAAGCACTTCCTGCTGGTCTCACCTGGTAGGAGGAAACACCGAAGCTGTCGCTGACCCCCACCTCCTGAGACTTCTTCCTCCTCCCGCTGCCTCCTCTTCCTCTCTTCCTCTGATGGTACAGCACCTCCTCCTCTTCCTCCTCCTCCTCCTCCTCGATGAGCAGGGCCTCCTCTCCTCCTGAGGGGGTGCAGTAGCTGGGGGTGTTGCTGGCTCTGCCTCCGTCCACCGACGCCCCCGCCGCGGCCCCCCCGCCTCCTCCGAAGCTGCTCCCGTCTCGGGGGCTGAAGTAGTTGGTGCTGCTGGGGGACTGGCTCTCGCTCACCGGGGGCCGGCTGGGGGGTTGGGGGGCTCCCCGGGGCTCGTCGGGGTCCCCCACCTGGACGCCCCCCGCGCCGCCGGCTCTGTCGGCGCCCCCCTCCACATTACTGCTGCTGCACCCAGCTGACCTTTGACCTCCTCCTGCTCCCTCCTGTGCCCCCCCTCCTCCCCCCACCCCCACAGCTCGGCCCTCCCTCAGCAGCTCGGTGCATTTGTCCACGATGTGCCACATCTGCAGCACGCTGCCCACCGTCAGGTAGTTAACGATGTCGTCCCGCAGCATCCTCAGCTGACCCGTGTAGGCGCAGCTCAGCACGCTCTCAAACGCCAGAGGGTCCATCACTGCTGGGATGGAAACTGTGGACATGTTCTTCAGCAGCACCTGGACAGAGTTACACACGTCACACACAGCTCCACCTGTTAGATGTGTGTGAGCCATCAGATCCACATGAGGATTAAATATAATCTGGTCAAAATGACCTCATCACATTTTCAGATTCCTGCTTTAAAAGCTACATTTTGACACCTGGATCATTCTGATATTATAAACAAAACCAGAGATATGACCTAATTTGTCTTGTTGGTTCCCATAATACATTAATATTTGGTCTGAATCCTAATTTTATATCATTTTAATAAGGAATTTTTAATTTCATTATGAAGAGGAAATCTCAAATAGTATTTAAATATTGACATTTCCCAGCTGGAAATAAACTTTGTTATCTCACAGGGAAAATCTCAACATTTAGAAGGATTTTTCCTCAAAATCAGTTTTTTTTTGTTATTACTGCTCAAAAAAAATTTCTAAATTATTTTTTATGATTATATTTTACACAGTTCATTCAAATGAAACACTGATAAGGCATTTAATTGTTTTTTTTTATTAAGAAATTCAATTTTTGTTGCCTATTTCTCTTTATCCCACTTTTAGACTTGCTCCTCGTTTGGACGTGACGGCTCACGTGTGTCGACCCACCTGGTCATGGAAGTAGGGTGAGGACGCAGCCAGGACGCAGCGGTGGGCTTTGAACACGTGACCCTGGACGTGGATGGACAGGTCACACAGGCTGCCGTCCTCTCGCTGACGGTTCAGGCTGTCCAGGACCGAGGCCTGAGCGCTGGGGAAGCTCACCTGGACCACCGAGCCCCCTGAGCCCCCGCTGCTGCTGCCCACCTCCATGGGCACCGACTGCATCTGGAGGATTGAAAAAATAAAAACTTTATTGATCCTCACTGTTTTCAGCTAAATAACAGGGCTCAGCCGGGACTTTTGTTGTTTCCTAAAGATATTTTATGTCTTATCCAAAAGATTTATTTAGTTCTGATTATAATTTTGGAACAATAACACTAAGAGTGGAAACAAATCAGGAAGTCCAGTTGCATTACGTTCAACTACTTTATGATGCTTTTTTTATATCTGAGTGCAATGTGAGGATCAACAATTAAATTAGAAGATATTTTGTGAATAAATCATACTGACTGATCTGAGTTTAAGAAAAACAGAATTAAAGAAAAATCATCTGCAACAAACCTGTTTAAATTATTAGTTTCAGCTGTTTTCATCAAATATCCTGCAAATTATTCACGTTTAATGTATTAAATCAGCTAAATATCATAAATGAAGTGAATTTAATGACATCATGTTGCTTCAGACCAACAGTTTCATAAAGCTGCACATCTTCTGTTTAATGACAGAAAATAACACTTAGTTACAAAATGTATGAAAAGAACCAGCACCAGGAGCATGAAGACACTTTTATCAGATAAAAACTAAGCTGAAGGTTAAAAATTAAGCTCCTAAAATGATTTATTGCCGTCTGTGTGACAGATAAACATCGATGAAAGCGTCAGACTCCCATCACTCCATTACAGATGTGATGTTAGCATGATGCTAGCTGCCGCTAGCTCAGCGGCTCGGGTTAAAAACAAACCCAAACCCGGTTCGGCTCACCGTTTCAGGTCCTGCAGCCCTCAGAGGTCCAGTTCGTGGGAGGGAAGGAGGCAGACCGAGCCGCCTGTTGATCCAGGACCTGAAGTTTCAGGAGCATATTTGAACACAAACCTTGTGTAAAGATCAGATTTGTGCGGCGGCAGACGCCGACACGTCGCCTTTAAGACGATTCCAGACAGACGAGCCAGACTTTGGCCGACAGAAAATCTGACATGAAATATTTAAATAAAAATTTAATGAAGTCAAAATATACCTGTCCTGAAAATAGGGAGATTACAGCTTCACATTTCAAATTTAATTTATCATGTTTGGGTTAAAATATTGTCACGTTTATTTCAAAACCCTTTAAAAAAGTTTACATGTAAAACAAATATAAATCAAGCTGATATAAAATAAATGTATTACTTTATTTAGATTTCCATAGAATATTATTAAAGACGTTTCTCTAAAACTAAAGTTTCTCAGAAAATCCAGCAACATAATGATTTTGTTTGTACACCCTGTTCTGCATGTTCTGTTCTCAGACTGAAATAAAGAGCAGAAAACAGCAGTATACCATGTTATAAATGTCTTTATTACAAAAATATTACAAGAAAAATACAAGAAAACTGATTATATACACAATTAGATGATTTGATTTGAGACGGGTAAAGGTAACAACAACAACTATAATAATAATAATAATAATAATAATAATAATAATAATAATAAAAATAATAATAATAATAATAATAATAATAATAATAATAATAATAATAATAATAAAACTTCAAATAACCACAGTCCGAGCAATGCAAAAAGGATAGGAAGTGTCCAAGATTAAAACTGCAGAAAAGTTGCCTCATCTGAGAAGGTTTTATGGGATCAGTAATTCACAGGTAAATCCGCTATTTATATATATAAAAAATTAAATAAAAAAGAATTAATAAACAATTGAAATCTCATGGTTTGTATTAATGTTACGTGGACACCATCACACGAGACATTTTTATTTATTTATATTAAACTTTGGCACACTGCCATGAAATAGACCTGTCGACTTCCCTCAATAAGGTCAACATCCGGTTTAAATAATCGAGAACATCATAATAAGACAGACTTCACTGGTTCTATCTTATGTATCATTTTATTTCCTTTCAATAACTCTTTAGGGGATAGCGCGAACGCAGTCCCCAGTATCAGAAATTTTGCAGTTGAGATTTCTCAATGTGAGAAATTCACACAGTCTAGCAGGACCGGTCAGTGCATTGGCCGAGTCTCACCATAAGAGAAACCACCTTTTTAATTGTGGTGTCTCTCCTGCCAGGTAAGTATGAGTTTAATTATGAAATCACAGGGATGTCCTTCACTCACACACCACTCTGATTCATGGTCACTACAATCTTACAACTAAACTAAACCACAGGCTAAAGCTTCGACATGACTTAACTTCGCAGATAATTAACTAAAAAAACATCGTTACAATGTATAAATGTATCTAATCGTTACACTGTATTATTTCCCACAATACATTGCGGTATGCCTGCAGCGTAAACTGAGAACTAGCGTGTTTTCATTAAACCAAACCGAGTTCAACAGAGTTCAAGTAAACTATGAATTAATCAAACTGTTTTATTTAATATTTATTTTAAATAATCCAAAGAATAAGTTTTAAAACTTTTTACGAATGTTTAACTTTATTTTTTAATTGTAATTTGTTCGGGTGCGTTGACGTATCGGCGCTGCTGCCCCCTACTGGTGTGGTGGCTGAATAACAACAACAACACACCTCTAAAGTTAACAGGAAATTCAAACACTGACATATATTTTCATTAAATACACGTTTTCATTTTCCCACAATGACCGCACAAAAAGCTAACTGGCAGCCCTCCCTATTTGCAGGCCTTGTCACATGAGGATATACGTGGACAAACTTTAGGAGGAAGTGTTATCCTGCATGTTTCTCTACTCCTATCATGGTTTGAATTGATGGGCTTCTGCAGATCATGACGTTTGCCATGGTTGTTATAAGACTATTTAGGTGGAGCTAATTAAATAACTTTAATAAGACTGCTGCCTGTAAATAAACATCCCCTCTAGGGGTTGATTTATGACAAAATTTTATAAAAGTTTGAATTAAATAAACCAATTGACTTAAGTAAGGTTGACTGTCTTTAAAAGGCTTCTCAAAAAAACACTTTCAGCATTCATATTTGCTAAAATTTGAAGCTACAGATAAGTTAAGATCTGTTTGAGATACATACACAAATCTACTTGTAAACTAAGGTGAGTAGCAGAAAATACCAGTAAGCCATGTTCAAAATGTTTTTTTTTATTACAAAATATTACAGAAAAAATTCAACAAAAAGATATATTTACAATGATAAAATACGTAAAACTGATTAAGATATGAGAAATTAAAATCCAGATAAATTTATCTGCATTACAAAGAAAGAAAAAGTTAAAAATATTTGATTACCAGTCAAAATAAAAACTTTTGATTTAAAAAATCTGGCATTAGCATGTACCAAATTGTACAACATGTTTGCATTGTTGAAAAAATATTTACATGTCAAATTAAAACAATAAAAGTACGAATGGTTGAGTTTTTTGGGTTTTTCACTTCCTGTTGGAGCTGGCCGTGCCGATCACACAGTCATTCACCTGTAAGGACAGAAAACCACAGGAGTAACTTTTCAGAGAGATATTTAAACCAAAGGCAGATTAAAAATAATAAATTTAACTCCTGATGTCACTGACCTTACTGGCAAACCTGAGAGAGTTTAACGTTTCTCCAAAGCTGTCCGACTCTGGAGAAATATTCACGAACATGAGGCTGGAGACAAAAAGATACAATTAATAAACAATTACCTAATTTCCCTCTGGGATAACCTAATTTCCCTCTGGGATAAATAAAGTATTTTTGAATTGAATTGAATTGAATTGAATTAATCATGTTTATTCCTTCATTTTCCTCTATAAAAATAAAAGTCATAAGAAAAAAACTCACGTCTTGCTGTTTCCTCCCAAACATTCCTGCAGAAGGTAGGTGAGTTTGGAGTTCCTATAAGGAATGTGACTCTCCTGAAACAAACCACAGGTCAACATGTTATTTAAAAAGAGTCAGCTCCTCCAGGAGTCTAAAAGCTGCAGAACACCTGAGCTGAGCTCTTTAAGCTCCAGCTGACTCACTTTGTTGGCCAGAGCACTGATGACGATGCCGAGGTTGGACAGAGAGCCGTTAATGGACGTCATCTCCTTAAAGCGCTCCCCCTGAGACTGACTCTTTACCATCCGCTCGCTGCCCGCCAGGTCCACCAGGCACAGAGTGGCTGCAGGGGAGGAAAACTCTAATTAATTTAAACTTATAGGGTAAACACTAAAAAGGAAATAAACCCTAATACTCACACTTGCACCTGACGCCCCGCCCAGCGTTGGCTCCCTCGATCTGCAGCTGGAACACAGAGTGGGAGCGAGACGAGCGGTCGTTCTGGGCCGTCTGAGCGGTGGCTCGGTTCTGCTTGGCCAGATCGATGAGATCAAAAACCTGTCAGGAGGCAGGAAAACAAGTTTATTTAGAGGCGTAAAGCTTATAACAGGAGAAATAAGACTAGTAAACCTGCCGTACCTGGTCCTCAGTGTAAACCTTCTTATAGGTGAGGTTGGTGACCGTCACCTCGTTGGTGGAGGTCTTCCTGATCTCATGCTCTGGTCTCTTGCTGGTCTTACCGGTGTACAGCAGATCCCGCAGGGTTTCGTTGTAAATTTCAACAAAGCTAGCCGTGAAGCTGAACTGAGATGAAAACAGAGTATTAAAAAAAACTAAACTAAAACAACTAAAACACATTTATTACTCAAACTAACCTCCCAGCCCTGAGACTTCAGCTTCTCTCCAGCTCTGAACAGCTGCTGGACGGCTCTGGGGATGACTCCTCTGCAGTCGTCCACTTCCTCTCCCTCCATGGTGTAAGTTTTCCCGCTGCCCGTCTGACCGTATGCGAAACAACAGACGTTGTATCCGTCCAGCGCAGACTGAACCAGCAGGGAGATCTCTTCAAAAATCTGAAAATCAAACATCAGTGTGAACTTTTTCACTTTAAAACAGCCTAAAAGCTCTGATTTGTGATATTTACCTCCTGCTGTGACGCCTGGTGTCCAAACACACGGTCAAAACTGAAGTGGTAGTTCTTACGGGTGTCTGCAGTTTTTCCTGTGTGAGACTGATAAACAGAAAAAACACAGATTTAAATCTGATTCATTCCAAACATTATAAGGCTTTTATAATAAACAGATTCTGACCTCCTCAGTTTTAGCCAACATTATGGATTTATTGTCACTCGCTGCCAGCTGGACGTGACCTCCCAGTCCTCCTTCTTTCAATGGGCGCACTCTGCAAAACACCCTGATGTTACCCTGGAAGAGAAATAAATAAACAATGTTATTAGTGGTGGACTGTCAGAGAGTAAACAACCAAACAAAGCAGTAAACATCACAGTGACTCACCTTCAGCTCCTGGATAGTATTATGCAGACGTCTGCGCTCCATCTCTCCTGTGTGTAGCTCATCCTTCTGCTCAGACACAGTTTCTTTCAGAGCACAAACCTCCTCCTGTGTTTTCTCCAGGGTGGTCTGAAGACGGGTTATAGTTGAGTCCTGGACCGATAACTTCATCTGCAAAAAAAAACAAAGTTGATTACAAAAAGCTTACAGACACGTTACAAATCATGCATTACTACAGATCTATCAATTAGTTACTAAGACAGGAGACTGTTTACTTTCAGGGCCTGCAGTTCAGTCTCCTGGCTGTTTCGGAGAGTCTCCATCACTTTGTAACTCTCCTCCAAATTAGAGAGCTTCATCTGCAGGAGGCTTTTCTCGTTCGTCACTTTCTCCAGCTCGTTCCGAACTCCAGCTAAAGCCACGAGCTCTGCTTCGTACTCACTATAAGAAGAAAAATAAACGTTATTAAATGAATTAAAGGGAAAATTTGTGTCATATAAAAATAAAATCTCCCTCAAACCTGATTTTGCTTCTCTGGGTTTTAACTTCCTTTTCCAGTTCGGTCATCTTGGATTGGTTTTGAACCACCGACCCTCTGAGCGCCTCGTTCTCCTCGTTCACAGACTTAACTTTGGTCTGGTAGTTACGGATCTTTCCCTCCATGTCGCTGACCTTCCCCTTCAGGTCCCACGCCTGGCGCCGGGGGGCTCCGGTCCCACCTGCACACGACAGCATCACAGGTGTAGATGATAAAAACTGTTTCTGCATCATTGCATCGTGTTTAAAAACAAAACTCACCAGGTTTTGCACCAACGGGTTGTTTGATGGCGGCGGCAGCTCTAGGAGCAGTCGAAGCTGCGGATTGTTTCAAAACAGCTGAGAAGCAACAAATTAAAATAACATCAGACATATTTATGAAACATTATGAGTTATCTTAGTAACAATTAATAAATGTATCTTACCTCTGGAAGGACCAGCTGCTACTGTGGCAGCTCCAGAACCTCTGACTGGTTTGTCTGTGTGACAAAGAACAAGTTAGAGAAATAATAACAATAATAATAATAATAATAAGTTTATAAGTGAAAAAATAACTCACAAAGAGGCGCTCTGGTCGCGGCAACTGGAGGCCGTTTGTTTCCAATCACAGTTGCAGCAGTCTGTTGTCTTTGCTCCGGATCTTTACGCATCTTTTTCTACAAAAACAAAAACAAAAACAACACAAACTTATAGAGGATCGATTAAAACACATTCTGCTAAATGATTGAGGTGAAGCAGGACAGGTGATGATTAGATCATTTTATTACAAACCTGAGCAGGAGCCAAGTCCTGTGAATTCTCAGAGTTGCTGCTCGTGAGAATCCTTTTAGTGGACATGACTGGTAAACGAGACATGATCTGCTGAGGATGAAGAAACAAAACATGGTCAATAAAAACACTCAGAGGAAAAAAAAACAGCAACCTTTATCCTGATCAGATCTAATATTTTTACACTACATCTCTGAATCAGGCATCCAATCAAAACAAAAGCAATTTTAATAGCTAATATTTGCTTGGCTTTTCAGCAACTTTGAACATTTAAGAATTCAGAAAACTCAATTTAATATGTGCAATAAAAAATATGCTTGAGGATTAATCTGACATTAACCTTACATTGTAGAAATTAGCAACTGGAGATGAACATAGTTTTTACACATTTTTGCCTTTCAACATGAGTAAAGTCATGTTTAAATCTTGATTTGTTAAATATGGAAAATTATTCGCAATTTAAACCATCTTAAAATCGACGACGTCGTGATTCTTACTAGCTTGATCTAGCTTGTA
>JAUBOC010000149.1:1856177-1870753 GCA_032275365.1 Anablepsoides cearensis | reverse complement strand
AAAATGTACTGTTTCTTATTTACTAAATTTACTTTTCCTCTTAAAAAATACCATTTGTTTCCAAAAAACACAAGAACCTCACGTGTTTCATTTAAAACTGTGTTTCTCACCAATTTTAAGGAAAGTCTGCTGTAGAGTCCAAAAATGTCAAAAAGAGGGGAAAAACTGGACTGAGCTCTATTCTGAAGCTGAAGATGTTTCACCTCTGATTCAGCAGGGTTTCCCAGTTCAAAATGTCTGTATTTGTGTGGAGTTTCAAACTTAATGAACATTATGAGAGGCCTCTCTTGCTTATATTCACATGTAGATTAACCTTGAACTACTCCCCCTCACAATGGAGTCATTACGGTATTTCTTACAAAAACAAAATAAAACATTACAGAACAGAACAATGAGAAAAAACAAACACAAGGTTCCTCTGCTTAGGACCAACATGTTTGAGATAGATGCTTTGAGAGGGGCGTGGAGGAAGACGTTTACATCAAACAAGAAAAACAACTTTAACATAAGAGGATGTCTCACATTTCAACTTTCAAAAACATGCAACATATGTTGGATTCCTCAGTTTCACCAAGTCACACCTTGATGCATGAGACCCAAACATCTCAAACAAAGATCCTAATGACTCTCAGGTGAGGGGCGAGTAGTTCCAGGTTAATCTGCATGTGAATCTAAACACTGACGAGGCCCCACGAAGCTTAACCTGCTTTGGGTTCAATCCCCGGTTTTGGACTTGAGGTCTTTCTGTGGTTTTCTACTTTTCAGGCACAGAAATCTGTCTTCTGGTTTACAAGATATTTTGCTAACAGTAAAGAAAAACACATACAGGTGATGGTAAAAATAAAAACATCAGAAAGTGGTGTTTTCCCATCATAAACAGCTTTTGAATTTTATTCTCCGTAAGGGAAGCAACAGTCTGTTCAGATGAAGAGGTTTAACTGTGCATACAGTATGCAAAGAGTGTAACATAGGAGGTCAGTTAATAACTGTATTATCAGGAGCATTGCTATGTTATTTTTTTCCATAAAAAGACAATAAAATACAAGGTTGATTATACATTTAGACGGGCTTGTTGTACAGGCTGTTTGAACTTTCTACAGCTCACACAGTGTCCCAGGTCACATTTTATTCACCTTTAAATTAAATTTAACATCATTTAGGTTGGGCTTTCTGATCACAGTGGTTCGCTTTTAAACAGCACCACAAGGGGAGTTATGACATTCCTGATAATATTTGAGGGATGAGACTCATTTTCCACATGTGCAAAATTATACTTTTAATGAAACTAATCTAAGTAAATCTCCCCAAATATTTTTTTTTATTCTTTTGGTTAAATAAAACCCATCTCATGTATGGTTAAGTTAAAATAAATGCAGCTTAAATCAGTATTTTAACATTATGAGTAACTTTTGAACCTTTCAGAGCAGAAATTTATCATTTTTTGCAGCCGAACGTGGATCATACCTGGGACATCACCAGAAATTTATACACAGGTGTTTTTCTTTTTTTGTTGTTTTCATATATTCTGTACACAAGACATACTTCCCTTTTACAGATGAAAAAGTCTTTTCTATCTATTTTATATACAGCATACTGCAATACCATAATGCCTCAGAGTGAATATACTGTGAATAACATTTGCACTACAGTTATAATGAAAAGTAGCAATAATATGTATGAAAAGTTCTTAAAAAACAAAAAAGGTTGATAACAGTACCTGTCAGCTGTGTTTACCACACAATCATTATTTCCCATCAGCCACTCTGACAACAAGCGGGGGGCTCTCTTCACTGAGGAAGAGGAGCGCTCCTCTTGGAATAATAAAAGAAATGGAACGAGACACTTTGCCGGGGATTTGTCTCCCTGTTCTTATCATGCACTCACGTTTTCTCTATGTTCACACAATCCTCTGTTGGTAGAAAAATACAAACGTATGATTTATATATATGAAAAAAAAGACAAACAATGACAAACAAAGATTTTGAAGTACGAGCTTCATCAAGTGCTTTCTTTAGGACTCCTCCTCCTCTCTTTTCTTTTGTGTTTCCACCTCGCTCTGCTGCAGATTCCTCAGGTTTTAGGACATTCCTGAACCGCTCGGCTTCTTTTTCTCAGTACTTTGGGCTTTGAGGAAGATAAAAATCCTGGTTCTTCTGATGGAGGATGAGTGGAAAATGAATCGTTTGAATCAGATGCAGAAATTAACCATAGTTCCCTAAACGAGGTTCCTTTTATCATTTTTTCTCAGTGCTTTAGAACAACGCTGTCATTTCTGTAGCTAATAATGACTGCTTGTCTGTTCTCTCCCTTATTTCTACTTAAAAAATTAAACTTACACTAATCCGTGCTTTATAAAATCATAATTTCTCATTTCCTGGATGTTTAAACCACATTAGCTTTTCTGGGAGGTTTACTGGGAGGAACCTGAACAGATTTTGTAATCTAACACCACATTTTAGGCTTCAGATTTGGATGATTTAGACTTTTATCTCCTGATTGTATTGCAATACGGCATCAATCCCTTTTCAAACTGTCCGTCAGAGCTGCTCAGAGAGAATATAAACACAACGCTGTGGAGTTCAGTGATGAGTGTGGAAACAGTTTCTGTCCTGCTTGTTAAAGAAGACCATAAGGATGAAGGATCAGTTCAGATGGAGCTTTTTACACCGCAGATATTAGCTAACCCTCACAAAGCCAGCGGGAAGACGCAGCCTACGAGTTCATGTGCTCCACCTGGATGGCAGACGTGGACACGGTTAGGCAGAGGTCTTTATGGGTCACCGGCAGGTCGCCCACAGTGACCTGTTTGTACTGGATCTCGCTGGCAGACACCGTTTTGTACTGGTGTAGATCAAAGGGACAGGAAACCACGGCCTCCGAGGGCTGCTGGGTGGGCTGGTAGCTGCCCGGGGGTCCCGGATTGGGACTCTGGTTGGTGTTGGGGTTGTTCTGGTTTTGCAGCTGGCTCCCTCTCCCGCCGCCTCTGCCTCGACCGCGGCCTCGGCCCCGGCCGGACCCCGGAGTCAGACCCTGGGCCTGCTGGGCGGCGACGGTGGCAGCCACCGTTAACGGGTCGGGGTTATGCTTCCTCATGTGTTTCATTAAATATGTCTCCTAAAAAAACACAGAAAAAGAAACAGAATTTACATTTCATGCATAAGAATAAAGAGATTTTCTTCTTTTCACAAAAATATTTGATATTTTAACTAAGTTTGACTACTTTTATTTTTCAGCCAGTTTAACTGAGCGTACCGACGTGTAGGATCTGTGACACAGGCCGCAGGAGAACAGCTTGGCGTGTTTGACAGTGTGTGTGGACAGGTGCACCTCCAGGCTGGCAGAGTCTGTGTAACCACGATTACAGTTGTGACATTTGTACGGCTTGTCTTTGTTGTGCTGCCGGCGGTGAGACTGTGAGACAGAGACGTACAGAGAGAGGAATGTTTATTTTTAAACGTTGGACCAAAATAAAGAGCAGCAGACGTCTGAGGCGGGTCGACTCACCTGTAGGTTTGACAACTGAGTGAAAGCCTTTTCACAACCTGGGTGATTGCACTTGTAGGGTCGGTCTCCGGTGTGAATTCTGCACAAAAATGAAGAAAAGAAAAACTTAAAATAACCTTAAACCTCCTAATATTATAACCCTGATTAAATTAGCTTATTTCTACTCTCTCTAATGTCTTTAGGTTGCTTTAAAATAAAAATGCATGCATCTATCCTGAATACCTGCAGGTTTAGTCTCTTACTTTCACTTCTGCATAAAAAGTAGTTTCATTTGTTACATGATGACTCCATGAGCTGCTGTTTTATGTTCCTACGAGCTAACTCTGGTCTTACAGGTAGCATGTGGTCGAGGTTAAAAAGTCACTCTAGTTCTTCTAAAACAATAAAATGATGCTACAGCTGCTAATTCCAGATGCTACAAACAGGTAAACAGCAGGACGCCCCTCCACACACCTGCTCCCACACATGCACACAGAACAAGACGTGGTGAACGGGAGCCGTGGCAGTACCGTGTGTGCTGCTGGAGGTGACTGAGCTGCCTGAATGTTTTCTGGCAGTAGGAGCAGGTGTAGGGCTTGGCCCCGGTGTGGATGCGGATGTGCTGGGACAGGTAGCTGGAGTTGGCAAACGACTTGGAGCAGTGGGGGCACTTGTGGGGCTTGGCCTCAGTGTGGTTTCTAACACCGCAGGGTTCAGGTGGTGGGGGGGTGGGGGGGAGTTGGAGAGAGAGAGAAACAGAGAGAAACAGCGAGAGATTTTTAAGCTACAGCATGACCAAACTTTACGGCGAGCTAACGACTAAATCATGCGCTAACTAACGTTTGACGGATCTGTAGTTAATTACACGGATCACAGATCAAAATACGTTTGACAGTGTGCTCTTTGTGCTGTGTCTGAGTTGTGAAAACACAGAACAAACATACAGCAAGCACAGTCACGCTTCCCTCTCTCTCTCTCGCTCTCTCTCTCTCTCTCTCTCTCTCTCCATTTGGTGTGCCCTGCAGTGAGTGGAGTGTTTCTGAAAATCTGACTCAAACTGAGATGAAAGGTAAAAGGCGAGTGGCAGGCAGGTGGAGGAAATTATCCAGCTTAACAACAGATGATCTGAAATCTGCATGGGAAACCAGAGCATGGCAGAGAGCTAAATGAAGAAGGTGGAGATGGGTCACGAGCTCAAACACAACAAATTAAAACATCTACAAGAAACACGACAGAGTGAAGGTGAGAGGTTTTATTAACATGCAGAATTAGTCAAATTATTCTGTTTCTGGTTAGTGCTGTTGTACCTTCATGCAGTGCAGTAAAAACAGAAAATTAATGAACTCAAACCAATCAAAGTGCAAACATCCTGGTAGGGTTTTAATTAAAATGGGTTTATAGACGTGGATCAACTTAAAGGTAAATAAACTCACAGAAAAACAAATTTCTTCTACTTACAGCTGCTTGTTTGCTTTCTTTGAAAATATACTATTTAAGTATGAGATTTATGTTTATTTTAACTGACATGGAAAAATGAGAGGACCATCAGCTGTCCTTAAAAACCAGAACTAAACAAATTAAAAACAATAACATTTAAATCAACTAGTTGTTGTAAAATGATAACGTTAGAAAACATAAATTATGATGATGTGTTCACTCTCAGGCCCTGAATGCAACACGTCCACAGTCAACAGGTAACAGTGACTAAAACACGTCAATCTTTTTCCTTCAGCTTTTAAAAGTCAAAAATATCTCTTTCAAGTCACAAGTAGGGTTGGGCAATATTAACAAAAGAATTAATCATGATTAATTGTGATATTTAGTTGAGAAAAATTAATATGATGATTAATCCCCAGGAGTGTCTGGACCCCTGCATGTCCTGGTCACATGACCAATTTAAATCACTCTAATGGGAGAGATTTGCTCTCCGTAAATATCTATTCCAAATTGTGTCAAAAGTGCAATTTTTAAATTGTGTTGATAGACCAAGTAAAGCTGGACTTATGATAAATAAATTATAGAACTTCTAAAAACATATTTGTCATATTTGAAGTGGAGAGAAGCATGAGTCAGTCTGCCTGGTGGCATTAATCATATTCATCATCAAGTCCCAAAAAATAATCGACTAAAGTTTTTCTGACACGATACGATTTTGCCCAAGCCTATAATAGAAATAACATGAGAAACTGACTTTACCTGCTGATAAGAACATATTTAAGTCATTGCTACTGCTAAAGAAACCAGAATCTTGCTTTACAGCTTCTTTAATTTATCAGAATTTAACCTGAAAAGCTTGTATTTCACGTTTAAGCAACTCCACTGACATGTTTTTATGGTAATCAACAAAGAATCAATCAAAGAAGATTCACTGAGTTCAGCTTGAATCCTGTTTTTAATAGTTTCATGCCACTGCTATGAAACAGCTGTCACACAGAACAGGACCAACAGGTTTAATCTGTTGAGTTATTCTAAAAACAGACACATATAATCTCTGCATTTTGAGCATTTTCTGAGGCTGAACGGACCGAGGTTCCAGTTTAAACTTGTCTGAAGGCAGGAAGGTCAAACATTAAACTCAAATAATCTGTAACCTGTTATTGTTGTTGTTCCCTTTAATTGTTTAATTAGAAGCTATAGATTCAAGCTATGATATAATTGCAGAGTTTTGCTCCACGATGAACTGATTTCTCATTTAAAAGTTTGTTCTTCTGCATGCAGGTCAGTTCTGTTATCTAACACAGCAGATCATGCAAGATGATTTATGAGATGCTTTAAAGTAGAAACAAACAAGTGTGTGAAGTGTGATAATGTCAGAAACATGAATAAAACAATGAATGGTTTGCATCACAAACACTTCAGCTGCCTCCTCCCAGTGCAGAGTCACACACTGACTAAAACTGACTGTAGTTTAATAACTTTAATGTATTTATAATAAGAGTTTTGCAGGAGTTTGGTGTAAAACACAACTATCAGACTGAGTTTTGATATTTACTAATAAATTTAAAGACCTGGGACCAGATCAGAAAGTGTTTAGTGGCTATTTCAAAATGCTAAATGACAATAATTTGATGATAAATAATAATAAAATTACCTCCCATAATAAACTTTACAGCAGCCATAAAATCATCTATTTACAAAAACAAATCCCCAATTCAGCCTCTTACTCCGGAGGGTGTTTATCACCACACAAAGCATTTACAACGACTACCAACACACACACACACACACACACACACACACTCTCACACACACTCAGGAGCTCACTCAGCCGTTAGCCCAGTACCGTGTGTGCTGCTGGAGGTGACTGAGCTGCCTGAAGGTCTTCTGGCAGTAGGTGCAGGTGTAGGGCTTGGCCCCGCTGTGGATGCGGATGTGCTGGGACAGGTAGCTGGAGTTGGCAAACGACTTGGAGCAGTGGGGGCACTTGTGGGGCTTGGCCTCGGTGTGCGACTTGGCGTGGATCTGCATGTCTGACTTGCTGAAGAACGTCACCGCACACATCCGACATCTTGGCGGCGGATTGGGGAGAGAAACAAGAGAGGCGTTGCAGTAAACACAAGACAGTAAAGACTGAATAAAATAACTTTTTTAATCTGATTATATTTTACTACCTGTAGGATTTAGGGCCGTCTTTGCCAGTATGATCATCCTCATCATTTGACAGATCATATGGGTCTGTACTATGGTGCTGTAACACAGTAACAACTAAATATTAATGATACAGTTTATAATAAATCATTAAACAACACAGCAACACACAAGAAGACGCAGCTCACCTGTCCACCTGCAGCAAGATGTGCCAATATTAAAGCATCACTTCCTGGAGGAAGGACCCCACTCACTCTGCTCATCATCTGTTTGCTCTTCCTGCCTCGCTTTGATGGTGTGGGCATGACGACGGCAGGAGGAACAGAGATGTCATCCTTCTTATCTGGAGGAAAAGACAAGGATGAAAGTCTAATTAGTGGGTATTTGTACAATACTGGAAAAAAGCTGCACCTGGTGTGAGTTACCTGTATTGGAGGGGTGCACTGCAGACACTATCATGGTGGTAGCAGTGTGGGGTCCGGTTACAAAGGACTGTGTGGAGGCTGTGGGGACCAGCGTGCCCTGTGGGGTGGTGATCACTAACCCCGCTGAGAGGACAAGACAATCTGTCAACTGATGTCCAGGTTTGGACTTTTTAAAACTTTTTAAAACCTTAACATTTATCAGGCCTCAAAGGTAAAACTATAAACATGAAATAATTTTATGGTTTTGCTTTTTGTCACAGTATTTATTTGGATCATTTTCAAGACAAATTATGTATTATAAATTTTATAGTAACCTTTAGTTTTGGTGTGGACAGAACAGAGAATTAACTTTATTTACCTTTTTCTCAATTCTCTTATTATTTAAAGTCACTGAATTGAATTTTTAGTCAAAGTTTAAATTTTTAACTGATTTGCTGGATAAAATGTATCACTAAGAAATAATAAATTAATTAAGATTGTGGGTGGAGAGTAAGGTATATAAAATGAATGCTAATTATGATCATTATTTGAATTTCTATAAGAATTGTTGTATAATGTTTTTTTCAATAGTTTTAAACAAAAATCGGCCCTCGGTTTGGAACAAGTTTTGAATTTTGTCCCCTTTGAGTAACTGGGTTTGACACCCCTGTTTTAAGGCTTCAAAAGAACATTATAGTGACGGTAAAAATGTTTACGGATCTGTCAGGATTCAAAACTTAAGTATCTCAATCACAAAAAGTTTTGACATGTTTGAGTTTGATGGCAGCAATGCTTGTCATAAAACAGAAAAAAGTCTGTAAAAGTAATAAGAAACAGCTGGAGGAGCGTTCTGTAACCAATTAGGTTCATTAAATTAAAACTACTACATGAAGCTTCCAGTTCTGTGACTTTAAAACCTGTTGAGATCAGAGAAAGTGGCTCCTGCAGATGAATATTCAGTGTTATTTTCTGTTAAACATAAAATAAATGTAATAAAATAACAGAACTGAGCAATTAAGACAAAATGTTTTTCTTCTCACCTGCAGTCATGATACCCGTAGAAGGAACAGGCACGACGGTGACGTTCTGGGAGGTGTGGCACTGGTGCAGGTGGCCACCGACGCCACTCAAAGCGTTGCTATTTCCACCACCTCCTCCCGCTGGACCCCCACCTCCTTCCTGCTTGGGGACCACCCGCACCCCGGTCCCCGGGTCCACCGAGCTCGGGATGGCGAGCACGGCCGTGGGGTAGTGGGGGGACGAGGTGGACGATGCAGAAGAGTGGGGGAAGGGGGGCATGTTGGCCTTGTCTGGACCCAGCTGATCTTTAGCTTTGTTCAGGAACATGGCGTTCTCGATCTACACAAGGGTGAGAGGAGGAGGGTAAGAGGGAAGGGTGAAGTATTTAAGGAGAGAGGGAAGGTAAAATGTTTCATGGAGGTGAAGAATGGAGGAGGAGGTTTATGACAAATGAGTAAAATAATAAAATTGTAAGAAAGGGAGGAAGTAAAGGCAGTCAAACAAAATAAAAAATGAAAAGGAGGCGGATAGAAAAAGTTAAGGATGGGTTAAATTCACGTTAAGAAAAAAAAAAGAGGAAAAGATGCCACGAGGAGTCAGAAACAGAATCATGAAAAATATGAAATTGTGGATTATGTTGATGTGAGGACAGGAGGGGGAGGTAAAAAGAGAAGGAGTGGAGGGGATGAGTTGGATTAGTGAGGCGACAGGGAGAGAAGACGATGGGAGGAAGAAAAAAGAACACAAAAGCGTGGTGAGATGCAAAAAAATCAACACAAACCAAGAGAAAATAAAGATGACAGAGGAGAGGGACAGGAGTGATCATATGATCGAGTGAATGCACCAAGAAAGACTTCACAGTGAGCTTAACTTCAGCAACTCCATCCTTAAAGTTTGTCCAGAAACAAAGTGATTATCGCTTCACCACTGTGTGCATTTGAAGACAATTCCAACAATAAGGTTGTCTCTACCTGTCCTTGTACTGTGGGGACGGGAGACCAAAAGTATGATGAGTTGAAATGGGAATCGTCCATTATTTCTGTAATTACAAAGCAACACACTTAGAAAACACCTGTCCTTCCCCTTATTGGTTGTTTTTTTTTTTGTTACATAAAAGTAGAACCATGCATGGCTGCATTTTAACCCTCTTAGCTTATTTCCTTTCCACATATCCTCTGCTCCACAGCTTGTATTAAAAAAATATCATTTAGTGAACTTGGTGGTAAAAACCTGAGCAGATTTTTATGAGTTTTACACATTTGAGCAAATATACAGAGAGGGTGTGAAAAGGAATAAAGCCAGGGTGTTCGTCCCAGGGGGGATGAATTTAAGTGACCTACAGGAGAACAAATGAGCACACATTGATGATGTTCAGCTTTTTTTTACAGCCCATGCAGCTCTTTGTTAACTTGTTACACATTATAAATTGTTGTAGTGGTTGCTTAAATGTCAGTGAGTTGGTTTTAAAGCAACATTAAGTTTTGTTAGTTTTGTGAAGTATTTTTTTCCACAGAACTCTTAAAATAAACAGAGTGAATGCTGAGTCAGCAACCACACGTTTGTTCTCCTGTTATGTTTCTTCCGTATATTTTTTAAAGCTGCAACTACTCCACCATACTTGAACTATTTTAATCATTTAAACATCAAAATGTTCAGCTCCATCATTCAGGCTAAGACTTACAGTTTCTGCAACTTCTACACTTTTTGAAATATTACATATTTTATAAATGAATGAAAAACATTTTAAACATTTAAAAAAACTTTGTGGTATCTATCACATCAAACTACAGTTATTATTAGCATGCAGCTACTGTTCTGCTAAATTTAAGCTACCCTTACTAACCTTATCTTTTCTTACTTTTGTACAGCATTTAGCTACTTTTAGCTTTAACCTTCTAGATAGCTGTTTGCTACTTACAGGTTTTTGCTACATTTTTGAAAGCCCTTTTCTACATTTAGCTTTACGCTTGATTACTTTAGGCTAGTGATTGGTTTATTTAAGCTGAAATTCTGTCATTTTAAGCCTTTAGCGAGACCCTTGCTACTATTAGCTAGCATTTTAGTTTCAGCTAACATTTTGCTATTTTAAGTTTGCTTTTCACTACCTTTAATGTTTTAAACTTTTTTACTTGTAACTTGTAGCTAGACTTTACTTGTTTTAAGCAGGACTTTTTATATTAACCTTTTGTTACTTTTAGATAATGATTTGCTGTTTTTTGCTTTTAACTTTTGCTAATTGTAACTTATAGCTAACATTTTCTGACCTTTTGCTTCTAGCAGGCCTTACAATTTCAGCTACATGATTTGACACATTAGCTTTTAGCTAACCTTGTGCTATTTTAAGCTTGCCTTTCACTACTTTTAACCTTTACTTGTAACTTATAGCTAGCCTTTTCTTTAAGCAAGCCTTTTATATTAGCTACATTTTTTTTGCTACTTTACCTTTTAGCTAACCTTTTGTTGCTATTCGCTAATTATTTGACAATTTTACTTAATTGGTTGCTGTTATTAACTTTTAATTGTAATATAAAGTTAACATTTTCATAGTTTCAGGCCATATAATTTCAACTACATTTTGGATACTTTAGCTTTTAGCTACCTTTTGTTTCCTTTAGCTAGTCATCGGCAACTTTTAGCTAATGATTTGCTACTTTTACCTAACACTTTTTTTTTACTTTTAGCCTATAGGAGGCCTGTTGATAAGTTTAGCTACACTTATTTTGCTACTTTAAATTTTAGCGAACTTTTTGTTGCTTTTAGCTAGTGATTGGCTTCTTTTAGCTCCTATCATTTAGCCACATTCAGCTAGTCTTTTGCTACTTTTAGCTTCTAGCTAGGATTTTTGCTTATAGCCAGTGTAAATCTTTAAAAGCTCAGTTCTCAACATTAACTGGAAAATGCAGTTTCTCTAGTTTATCTTGTTTCCTTAATATCTTAGTTTGATATTTTTTCTTAATCACAAACCAGAAAAAAATGTTAGTTTTGTTATTTAACACTGGCATGCATTTTATATTTATTTTGCACACATTTACAGCTGAAATGTTAGTTTTGAGGTTTAGCTTTTTGAATGCATGAGACACATTTGGGTTGTCATGCAGTCATTTTGTCACCATACCCGCCAAAAAAAATGCATGCATGTAATTACATGTTAGTAAAGCTGAACTGGTGGTTTAAATATTAAAATATTTTTGGAGAAGCAAAGGATGCACATGAAAAATAAACCTTACAAAGCCTGCAACATTTGAGTTAAGAACATAATCATGCAACATGAACTCGACATGTTTGTTTTTCATGAGCCTCCTTTTTTCTCTGCAGCAGATGTGGAAAATTAATTCCAAACATGCTGCAGCTTTTCCGCAACTCACCATCCAATAATGATAATAATAATATGACTACAGAGGGGCTGTTAATTGAGCATTTCAAAGGCAATGTTTCAGTGTGCTGAGAGCCATTTTTGACGAGAGGACACAAGCTGGCTCCAAAACTGTGGTTCCGCTAACTGCAGGCTAATGTTAGCAGTGATTGATGAAATGTTGCAAAAATAAGAGCAGCAGCGATCGTTAAAAACTAGGAGACATCTTGGAAGGCTGTCGGCACTGACTGTTGTGTTACACACTGCAACCTGCCAGGAGCTGAGGGTGTTATCTGGGTGACACACAAACATGGCTAACGCTAACTTGCCTCCATTAATTTTCTCCTTTTGTTCGCTGGCTTGTTCAGTCAAGCTACAAGGAGGCCTGTAATGTTCATATTGCTTAACCAGCTTTCGGCTAAGCAAACACAAACATCCTCGCTCCCTGCGCCTCCATTCCTCACTCCCTGCTCATCTCGCTGAGAGAAAATAAAAAAAGAGAAAAAAAAAAGTCTCGAATAAAAAAAAAAAAAAAAAAACAATACAGAAAAAAACGTCGACGCCGATGCCTCTGTTGGAGACGCAGCTTCATGCAGACTTCCGGCGACCGAGACGACGGTGCTCTCAGACACACTGAAAATAACAATTAATTTACAACCGAATTATAACTCCTGAGTTAATTACCGGTGAACTGGACTCCCTTTCAACCCCCCCGAAGCTTCCTCGGAACGGGACAGTTGGGAAACTTTGTCCAAATCCGTCCCTCAAAGGTCTCAGATATGCCTTTTTTTTTCTTCGTTTTTTTCTCTTTTTTTCCCTCCAGTTCTTTTTACACGGATCAAGTCGGACAGATTTCAACAGCGGAACTTCCGGTTTTGGCTTTCAAAATAAAACCAAGAGAAATGCGCCCCTTCTTCAAATGTTACATCATAGTGTGAGACTTTGTCGAGTTTTTAGTCATAGAGCATTTATGAAAAATTCAAGTTGATTAATTTTTTCATCCTGCTCATTGATTTTTGTTTACTGAAGTCTCGAGTGGCTTGAATCTCATTTTCCAAAACAAACTACCAACTTCCGGTGCTAACCCGCTTTATTTTATTAGCTTGACAAAACTACTGCCAGTGTTTCCGGTATTTATTTATTATCCCATCATTGAGCAGGACTTGAATGAATACATGGTAAAAATCCTAATACATACAGGATTGTGAAAGTCTTGAGATAAAGATGCAAAAGTTTTAAACCACCATGTAATTATTTTATTTTCAAGCAATCAGACTTTAAAAAATGTATTATTAGTTGTTCAGGCTTCCTGCAAAACGTTTATTTTTATTTTCAGTCTAATCCTAGTTCCAGAATAACCTTCCTCTAGCATTTACTGATGAAAATTAAATATCCATAAATCCTAATACATGTTTTGTTTTATAGCAGAACAGTGAAATGTATAATTAATTAGAAAAAAATATGAAAACACATTAAAAATGTGCACATTTCCAAAAATGTTTTGATATGTAATGTTTTGAGAAACAGGAAACACAAAGGTGGTATACCATTGAAATTTAATATTTATATCTTATACATAGACTAGATTTTCTTAAAATAAAATTTCTAAAGTGGTTACAGAAGTTACAATTCAACCAAGTAGGTTTTGTTCTTTCAGAACTTGAACAGTTATTTATTTTAATATGGTGACACAGAGGAGCCTATCATAAAGTATTATAAATGGTGACTCATGAAACATATAATGCTACACCAATACTGTATCAAATATATATTGCATAAACGACAAAAATGCCACTTACAAGATCATTTATTTAAAACACGACAGATGCACATTTCTACAGGTAACTAACAGGTAATCTACTCTGATAACTTCACAGTGACCTTTGCCTACCGTGTCCTGACTAAAACCTACACTTTTGCAAGATTACATGAAATTTCAAGTGTGATAGGAACAAACGCATGCATATATAACAGGTGTGTTTAACTTTAGATACATAAATTGTACATTTAAAAGCAATTTCAGTACTTTTGGTTGTGTAGATTTCACAAAAAGACATACAGATCAATAAAAATTAAATTACAGATTCATAAAAAATACAAATTGAAATAATGTTCTTTAGTGTTATTGTACCTGTGAATGCATTACAGCACGTGCTGATACTGAAAGGATGGAGTGTTTCACAGAATCAGTCCACTGATGGTTTTAAATTTACTTTACTGGACTTAAATTAAGTAATTTTAAATAGTGTTAATTAATTTTAAAATATTTTCACATGTTTGAGAGCTGCTACATGACTGGTCAAAAAAAGACAAAGGCACCACTTTCCACTAATAAATATTATTATCCAGAATATGGAAAAAACTCCAGGGAACAAGGATTTTGCTCCTAAATCAGATAATTTGAGTTTCCATAAAGTAAATATGGCTGCCAACCCTGACCTGAGACTTAAAGCTAAGAATTAATAAATACATTTATCTGATGTGATAATTACAGCTTCAAATTTAAACATTTATGTTTGGCTCAAATAAAAACCTTCAGTATAAAAATCATATTTTATTAATTATCTTCTTAATGCTTGTTTTTATAGATGCTCTATACTTTTTCTGAGCTCAGATGCTTTTTTTCTTGATGGGGCTTTAAAATCAGCATCATGAAACTTTTAGATCCTGACAGCAGATCTATGAAAACCGTGGGAACAAAACAGATGATTTATTTTATAAAGTTTGAA
>JAUBOC010000149.1:1842969-1856077 GCA_032275365.1 Anablepsoides cearensis | reverse complement strand
TGAAACTTTTAGATCCTGACAGCAGATCTATGAAAACCGTGGGAACAAAACAGATGATTTATTTTATAAAGTTTGAAGCTAGTGTGAACCTGCAGCACAAGTTTTTAATGCAACATTAAGCTGATCTCAAACTATTACTAAATTTCTAAAATCTACATTTTAATTTTACGCTGCAGTTCCAGATTGTACAAAGACTCTGACTTCCTGTCATTTTCCAACCGTGCAGGTGAACCGTGTTGAAAAGTGTTGGGAGCTTCAGTGAACTGAACGCTTGTATCACGTGTTGATGCTAAGACGCACTTAAGGTTTGGCAGCAAGGCATCGGACCCTGGCAGTGTCAGAGGAGACGGTAAAGGTAAACACAGACGGATGAGGGAGGCGGGATCTGTTCAGTGATGAAAAAACTCAAAAAACAAGAGGTGGATTGGGACTTTTGCACATCAATGTAAACGTGGAACAAGGTTCTGCAACACAAAGAACCCAACGGTTTGACTGATAGAACTGAGTCAAAGGAACCAAAAATAACTGCAACAACACAAAGCAGCTGAAGGAGCAGCTAAAGGAGCAGCTAAAGGAGCAGCTGAAGGAGCAGCTAAAGGAGCAGCTAAAGGAGCAGCTGAAGGAGCAGCTGAAGGAGCAGCTAAAGGAGCAGCTGAAGGAGCAGCTAAAGGAGCAGCTAAAGGAGCAGCTAAAGGAGCAGCTAAAGGAGCAGCTAAAGGAGCAGCTCCACACACAACAGGAGAGGAGGAAGATGAAGCTGTGATAAAAAAGATGAAGTGAAACCAGATTCCTGTTTGCTTCCTTCTCTTCAGCCTGTACGAGAAGTCACCTGAAGGGTGGAGGGACAGAAAGAAATTACAGTGAAAATTTTAAATAAATGGAGAAAATTCATTTTCTGTTTATTATAAATCGTAGATAAAATAATAAGAACATTTCTCACATCTGAATATTTAAAATAGTATGGAGTAAACAGTAGGGTTGACAAAAAAAACAGGATTAACTGTGTCGTTTAGCTGATAAGGATTAATATGATGAAACAGGATCACTGGTGTGAACGCTGACTCAGCATCCAGGTTTATCTCCTGTGAGACAGAAAGCTGCACGAGGGGAGTTACCTGAGAGATGTTGACTCCTGTCAGTTTCTCCACCGCGTCGGGGAGGCGGGTCATGATGTTCAGCACCTCCCCCGACAGTTTGGCTGCTCCCACCTCTCCTCCTCCGCTCGACACCATGGTGACTTTGTTGGCCCTGCACAGAGGCTTGCTGATCTCCCCCGCTATCTGGAGCGAGACAAGCAGCCCGAGACGTTAAAACCAGAACCAAACCGACTGGTTTATTAAAGGAAGAGTCCAGTTTTTACTTCAACAGGCTGTAAAGTCATGAATCAGATGCTTCTGCTCACCAGAGGCAGCTTTTCAAGCAGCATGTCCACCATGGCTCCATCCTTGTACTCCCGGAAGGCCTCGGCCTTCTTCGACATCTGCTCGGCCTCTGCCCGACCTTTGGCCTCCACAGCAAATGCCTCTGCCTCACCTTTTACCTGAAGGGTAAAAAACAAGATCCAGAAACTGTTTTTTTATCAGCTGCCTCAGATTCTTTAAGGAAAAATGAGGCAATAGATATTTATTTATGTCACAAATATTCTGCAGACTCACCCGTATAGACTCAGCTTCAGCTTCAGCCTCCATGATCATCTTTAAACTGCAGAGAAAAGAGAAGTCAGCAGAGATTTATGGAGGCCTGAAACGTCACGTCACATAAAGCCCACCAACACGACCCTCCGTCTCACCGCTGAGCCTCGGCCAGCTTCTCCAGGCGGTAGCGCTCAGCCTCCGCCGGTTTCTTCACTTTGGCCTCCAGCTCCTTCTCCCTGCGAGTGATCTCCTGCTCCTGCAGCATGATCTGCTGGCTGCGCTCCACCACCTGCACCTGCATCTTCTCCTCCTCAATGCGCTGTTTTGTCTTCGCTACCTGGAAGGGAAAAATGCTATTATGGTGCATAAATATTTGCACTGTTTAAAACTGGTTTCACCACAAGTTTTAATAAACCAGCTCAAGTGGAATCTCTAAAACAGCAATAAATTGTGGTAAATGTCTTCAAACAGTCAGATTGCTCCTATTATTTACTGTGTGGTTGTGGTTTGTCTCCACAATAATGCATTTAATGTTTATTATGTGGTTAGTAACAACAAGCACTTCTTTTATTTTTGTTTTTTGTCGGCTTCCTCTTTCTCTCATACCAATTTATAGTTTGAATAGAAGAAGTTTAATTTATATTTTGGTTTCTGAACATCATTTTCAGAGTTGTTTATTCAGAACTCCTTCCCTGGCCTGTAAATTATGACTGAAACTGTCATAATGAAAGCAGAAATATATAAATTTATCAATAAATAAATAAATAAATACCATTAAAATACACCAATTAAATTAAAAACGGAGAACTTTACCTCATGTTTTATAATTTAATTGACCATTATATTTATTTTTCCAGCTTAGTTCCAATAAATTATTAGTAAATTATATAAATTTTCGCACAGGTGTTTTTTTTTCTTTTTTTTTCTCTACTAAACGTTAAACTTGAAGCTAAACTGAGGCAGCACAAGCATGCACATTCCTGTCTGTGGACCAATAGGAGAGGAGCTGACCCAAGAAGCTCCGCCCACTTTATTTGCATAAAGAGGCAAAAATGCATAAGGTAAAGTAAAAACAAGAAACAGCAAAATGTAAAATCAACACATGGTCTTTTATTTATTTATTGGTCTATTTATATATTTCTGCTTTTATTTTTAATTATGTCAGTTTTGGTCTTCCATATTAAATAACAAGAAATACGTTTCATATTTAAAGTTGTGTTCTTATGTGACTTCAGAGTGTTCAACAAGCAAAAAGAAGCATAGAGTGAAAAGCATGAACAGATCTAATGTTCCACTAATATATATTATATTTATAATTTCTTTGTTTAAACTGTGTTTCTTCAGATGTGTTTGACCAGGTGAGCTACACACCTGCAGCTGATAGGCCATCTCAGACTCAGCCTTTTTGGTGTTCACTTCAATATCATAAGCTGCCTTCTTCAGCTCGTAGTCTCTCTGGGCCTTCGCCATGTCGATCTCATTCCTGTACTGAGCCGAGATTTTCACCTGCATGGCATGAGCTTCCTGCAGGGAGAGACGCAGAGAAATGAGAGGAGCAGGAGGATCAATGAGATGATCTCCTCGGGGAAGAAGGAGTGCTGCTGGAAGAGGCTAAAAATAGAGCAGAGACCAACAGATCTGTGATGGAAAAACCACTTAAAAATAAAAAAAAAGTTTAACAAAATCCAGTTTTAGCTTTTTAAATAAATAACTCTGCGCAGCAAAGAGGATGTTTGTGTTGGACATGATCTCACCCGCATCACAGCGTCCCTCTTGTTCTGGGCCTCTCCGATCCGAGCGTCCTTCTGCACCTGAGCTGTTCGACCTTTTCCCAGAGAGTGCAGATAGTCCTGTTTCAAACAGAGAAACAGAACTGGTTGTTACTAAATCACATTATTTTAAAGATCAAAAAGGTTTATAACTATGTAATAAATGAGACAGAAGCCTGCCTGGTCATCGTGGACGTCCTTCAGTGTGTAGCTGACCACACTGATGCCCATGTTAACCAGGTCAGACGACGCCACCTTGAAGACTTGCTCAGAGAACTTCTTCCTGTCTTTGTAGATTTCCTGTCAGACAAAAAACTGGGCTGAGAAACCCGCAGCAGCTCTGCATCATGAAAACCAAACCAATAATTGACCATAAAGTCTGTACTTTAACGTGCATTCTGTGTGTGTCCAATAAAACAGCTTTACATCAGTAAAACTTACCTCAACAGTCAGGTGGGCTATGATGGCCCGCTGGTGTCCCTCCAGAGTCTCCAAAGCGATATGAGAGATTTCAGCCTCCGACTTTCCCATAAACATCTGGCAGGCTGCAGCCAGCATCTGTTTGTTCTGACCCTGGATCTTCATCTGCAGAATAAAAATGTGTTTCATATTCATGAAAACACAACATGATTTCATCTGCACAAAAACAAAAACGCTTTCCAGAAAAAAATCTGGAGGTTTCTAAAAGTAAAATCTGTAGTTTAAACCTTTATTTAATGGTTAAGTGTACAGCTGAAATGATTTTTCAGATCATTTATTGACCAACTTTATTGTGTTTAGTAAATGATTTTAATAAATGTATTTGTTTTGTCTTAATTGGATTCAGTTCTGCTGTTAAAATCTCACCTGCAGAACTGGACCCCCCATCAAGCAGCATTTATTATATCTGATATATAAAATATTTAGTCTCTAAATCTTTGATAAATGCTCCTTTATTAACAAACACTGACACCTTCACCTGTAATTTATTGATTTTATGATCATAGCAAAGTTGATCAGTGAAAAAAACCGTTATAGTTTTACTTGTATCTGTTAAATAAACTTCCAAAAAATTAAAAAAGCAAACATATTTAAAGATTTTGCTGTATTTTTGAAAACATTTGTTTAGCAAAGACCAAAACCTTCCAATAAAGTTGAATTTGTTTGTTTAGCCGTGTTTTCCTCCTGATGCACCTGTTCATCTGCTCGTTAAACATCCTGCTGTTTAACACTCACTGACCTGAGCGATCCCAGTGACAGAGATGGGAACTCCGTGGCGGGTGTAGACCTTATCGCTCTTCACGTTCAGGGTCAGAGTGTTCAGAGAGATCCTGCAGGGGCAGAGGAAGACATAAAGAGGAAGGCTGATGGACAGGAAGCTGCTCTAATGGGAGCAGAACATTAAAGTCAGGTTTGCTTTAAAAGAAGCTCTCAGGAGATGAAAGCCAGATGCAGAACTCAGATCAAACATTAACTTTGTCATGAGGTTAACTGGATTGAATAAACAGATCTGTTGGGAGCTGCTGGGAGAGTAAATGCAAAAGTCTTTTTAACCATTTCAAATAATCAATATCTAGATCACAACAAGGCTTTTTTACTTCTTACTTTTGCTGTTTTTTGCAAATTAGTAAATTGAAAAGTGTGTGCCAGATATCACAGATCTTTGTTATATCTGATGAATCTCAGTATTTGTGTACCTCTGGATCTGCTGAACACACGGGAAGACGAACACTCGGCCTCCAGCGATCATCAGCGGAGGAGAACGACAGAAACCTGAGAGGAGATCACAGATCAGACCAGGTCAAAAGATCAAATCACTGCAATTTTCTCAACTCTTTACTTTAAAACATAGCTCAAAAATATCCAATTACAATTGAAATAACTGACAAGCTACAAATAAATGAAAATAATCATAAAGCTACAGTTAAAAAAGCAGGACCATCACCTCACCTGACACCACCATAGCTTCGTTTGGACCACAGGTGTAGAACATGTTTCCTGCTTCTTCCTTCTGACTGAAAAATAAAAGAAACAATGAAAACAGCTACTTACATTTTAAAGCACCTTTTAATACAAATACATTTTACTTTTGGTCTTGCATTTTCATACTAAAAGCCTTAAATGATTATTACTAATTGTTTTTTTTCTCCTGCTAACACGAAGGGAGGGGTGATGATGGGAAGGTGTGCAGACGTAAATTTAATTTACTCAAAGATTGCGCAGTAAAAGTCGAAAAAAACAAAACAAAACACAAATATTGCAGCTATATAACAAGAAAAAAGGAGGCGTCTTAAAAACCCCTTACACATCTAATTTAAATCCACTCGCTCTGATGATCCATAAACCCGATTAATTTTCCCTCGACACATTTGTTTACAATCATGAATTCATGTCAAGACGAACGTAATACACACTTACCTTTTATGAAATAATTGAACCGGACAGATTGGATAGATGAATCTTAGTATTTGTTTATTAAAATATATGTATGTTGTGTCCAGATAATGTATTTTTAGTTGATAAGGAGAGACAGAGAGGACTGTTGAATGATGAGAGATGCAGCTCTGCGTCTCGGGTTGAGAGCCCGCCCATCAGCCCCGCTGCGCGCCACCGCCCCCTGGCGGCGCGGTGGCGCACTGCTATTTGGAATTATTTTTTATTTACACTGATGGTTTACATCTTTCCTTCTGGTAAACTCCAACTCAAAGATGCTTTTGAACATAACTACACTTAATTTGAAGATTTCTATTCGTTGATCCAACCATGTTGTAAAGGTAAAAAAAAAAAACAACCACAAAAACAACATTAATGTTGAAATGAAAGGTTTTTATTATTACCAAAACAAACAAACATAAAAACAATATGACTTTGAATCAATCAAGTTTATACAGGTTTTTTCTCAGTACTCAAATATCAGTTCTTTGAGATTATTTTTTCAAATATATTTTATTTTATATTTATATTTCAACAGAGCTGTCTTTGGTAATAAATGCAACAAAAATGGCAGAATAAGGTATTTTTATGACCAGCTGCTATTGCCTAAAGATCCAGTTTACATTTAAATGACTTTCTATGCTTAATAGTTAAAAAAAAAATCACAAAAGGTTTAATCTGAAATAGTAAAACAAAATAAAACAAAAATATCAAACATTTCAAATTATAGATGTCTTTTTTATGTTTTTTTAATGAACTCAAGGTTCTGCATGATTCTTATGACTATTCAAGCAGTTTGCAACTTTTAATTTTTTCATTATAAAACTCACTTGTAACCGTGAACTACTTCCTTCACTTGCAGAGCACTCACCTTATCATTCTTCTTACATAAATACTTTAAAACTTCCACAATGCAAAGATGAAACACTTTGAATTCAATAGAAGTCGGTTATTAATGATGCAGCTCCAGATTTAAGCTGGTAAAATAAGCATCAAATAAATAAAAAAGATGTAAGTTATAATGTTTGTACACAAAGAATTTCCTTCCCATTAAAACTAATGTGAAGCTTACATTTTGTAGAAAACATCTGTTTATCGTAGGTCATTGTGCAGATTATACAATCAATCAACCAATCAACCAATGAATAAATGAATAAATGAATAAATGAATGAATAAATAAATAAATAAATAAATAAATAAATAAATAAATAAATAAATAAATAAATAAATAAATAAATAAGCTCCAACAGGGCAACTCTCTTCCGGTCCTTGCATTCCAATCACGGAAACCCCATGCAATCACAGGCTCACATTTCAACCAATCATCGTCGAAGATGAAGAGCCATTAGCCAATCAACAATGAGGAATCTGTGACTGGTCCCTCCCAGCCTGTTACGTCCTCCTGCTGGACTTGAAGCCACAAGCCAGTTGTCACATTCCTCTCACCGGTTGTTTGGTCCGGTCCGGTTCGGTCAGCAGGTCAACCTCAGCCCGGTAACTCTCTGTTGTTGACCTTCATCTCCACCATCCATCCATCATGAGGGAAATCGTGCACATCCAGGCTGGCCAGTGCGGAAACCAGATTGGGGCAAAGGTAGGAAAAAGTTGGAAAAAAATAATATGACTCTTTTTCTTAATTTCATTATAGTTTAGGATTTCTTTCTTCTTTTTTTTTTTCTTTTTTTTTTTTTTTTTTAGCTTAGAGAGTATTTCCCCACTTGTTTCATATTAATTAAACAAAATATTAATATGAAACAACTTCACGTTTGTAATTGATTAACTTTTATAGTATTAAAGAGATTCTCAGAAACATTTGTTTTATAATCATGCTAAAGTTAGCTTGTTCTTGTTAACCTGCTCAATTATTGTATTGTATATCTTTATGCACAATAAAACGTGAAATTGTTCACTTTTACCCATGTTTAGATTTAGCTTTATGAAAAAATGAAAAATAAAGGCTTAATAAAAATATCTGTGGGAAAATCTGAACTAATTTTAATGGAAAATGTTTAAAGGATGATTAAACAAACAGCAAATCATTACTTAAATATAATGATTCACAATGAACCAAAAGGGGTTTATTTAACGAGTCCTCTTAAGTCTATTATAATTTGATTATTATCAACATAATCAAACTTAAAATGACTGTAAATAAATAATATTAATGATAATCATCACTTGGGTAGTTTATGAGCATATTAATGACATTTTAAACCTTTAAAGCCGATTATAAGACCAGTGACTCGAGCCATTTGGGCCACGATGATTAATGAGGTGGTCCAGACTGCAGAGAACTCACAGGACCAGCTGCTGTCTTGGATTGTGGTGAGCCTTTGTCACAAGAGAGTGAAAAGAAAGGAGGAATTCGCTGAGGCAGAGGAGAGGAACGCAGCAGGAGGAGGGGAAGCAAGTGGAGATAACAAGTGTTTCAGTGTTTGCTCTCAAAGCTCAGATGAGGTCATTTAAATGGCCCCATTTAGTTTCCAGTCAGTGGGTGAAAAGCAGAACGTGTCGGGCCTGCAAATCCAAAATCCTGTTTCCTCGAGCACTTTAAATGTCTCTGTGTCTTTATAAGTTTATAAGTTTGTGTGCGATTAGTCAGAACTCATCCTTATCAAAGTTAAATTTGAGTTTAGACCTGCTGGTAAAAAAACATCTCAAACTCTAAAAATTCACCAGAACCACAAGGTTTAATGAGTCGGAGAGATTGTTAAATTCTCTGCATATGTTCGCCTCGTTAAACGCTCGTCTGTCTGAGGTTTTCTTGGCCAACGAAGCAGCAACATATGGGATCAGTCCGACTCGGCGACTCGTTGACCCTGATCACTGAAGACACGAGTATTTACAGCAGATTTAGTCGTGGATTAACTGCTTGAATTCACAATCTGACCAGAATCCACACAGATCCCACATTAGGTGGGATTATTTCTGATAAATATGATTTAAGTAGAGCTCATAAAGTCAGAAAGTTTGTGGTTGGCGTTGGGAAAATTTATATTCAGTTTAAATTTGTCCATTAATGGCTTCAGGTCAACACTGTGAATAAAATAATCACATTAATGCTGTTTTAGTCATGAGGGATGAATTTATCAGTAACTAAATAAAAAAAGCGGTGACAGCAGTGGAGATTAGAGATTTTCCTTCCTCCACTCAAATACTTAAGATCCGAACCCTCCTGGTGTTTATCTTGCCCTGTTCCCCTGAATTACCCACATTTATTCCACAGCACAGATTAGGGTCAGTCCACTGAGCTGCTGTGACAGTCGCTGCTCGTGTCCTCAAGTCTCAGACTGGAAACTCTGCTCCATCCCTCCGACTGTGAAGAGTGTGTAATCTTAAATCTCAGAGCTTAATCTGGAACAGAACTAATCACTGATCCAAACTGTGTTTTTTATTGAAAAAGCAGGAATTCATCACATTGTTTATGTTAATAAAGATGCGCTGCTGTGTGTTTAGTTCTGGGAGGTGATCAGTGACGAGCATGGCATCGACCCAACAGGAACCTATCATGGAGACAGTGACCTGCAGCTGGACCGGATCAGTGTGTACTACAACGAAGCCACAGGTGAGCTCAACCTGACTTAAAAATATGTGAAAACTTAAAGTATATCTTTAACTTCATGATCTTAGACTGCCCCCTTGTGGAGAAACCCACTCACTGCAGGCGAACTGACCTTAATGTAGAATAGAATAGAATAGAATAGAATAGAATAGAATAGAATAGAATAGAATAGAATAGAATAGAATAGAAATAGCCTTTATAAAACAACAAATGTCTGCTTTATTCATTCAAATAAATTAAAGATGTAAAATATTTTAATGCATCCTCATTTACTCCAGAATAATTATAATTATGGTCAAGTTGTGATAAAGAGCTACACACACTTCTTTACATATATACAGTGCATACATAGAAATTTACATCACATTTTTTATCTCAGTTAAAGTGAAATCTAATAAGTTCAGTTATATTATTTTGTCATTTTGCCATTATTCTGCATTTTTGATTGTATTGTTTTTATATTTTATTATTTTTGTTGTATAGTTTGAATATAACTCATTTTAGTCAACTTCAGTTTTTTTAAATGTTTAATATAATTATTGTTTACAATGAGATTGTTCACTAATTGTGGAAAATCATTTGTCCTCTTGCATCTACATTTGTATTAAAACAACTAAATATTATAGATTATAAAACTTAAATATGCAAGGAAGTTATTTTCAGTGGCTCCATCTGGTGGCCACTTGTGAAATTACACTGTGAAATTAAAGCTTTTTAATTTACATTACACTCATTTAAATAAAACATTTGGGTGAATATTTTTTTTGTCCAGAAACAATACATTTTTACAATATTTTTGTAATTTCTTTATCTAATAAGTCGAACAATATTTTTAAAACACAATTGATTAAAGGTCAAATGAACAAATAACAGACCACTTGTAATTTTAATGTTCCCTTTTTTTTCTCCTCTTAAGGAAAGAATAACATATAAACATTTTGCATCTTTTGTTTGCAATTGCAAATGTTAATTTTTTAAAACTTAGACTTATAGTTGCTTTATGTTATTTGGGCGCAGGTGGGAAGTATGTCCCCAGAGCCATCCTTGTTGATCTGGAACCAGGCACCATGGACTCAGTCCGCTCTGGACCCTTTGGACAGATCTTCAGACCCGACAACTTTGTGTTTGGTAAAAATATATAAATGCTTCTTACAAAACATTTAAAGTTGAACAGATTTGAGCTTAAACTTTAAATTAAATCATTTGTTTTTATTCTCAGGTCAGAGTGGTGCTGGAAACAACTGGGCCAAAGGTCACTACACGGAGGGGGCGGAGCTTGTGGATTCAGTCCTGGACGTGGTGAGGAAGGAGGCGGAGAGCTGCGAGTGTCTGCAGGGTTTCCAGCTCACGCACTCCCTGGGGGGAGGTACGGGCTCGGGGATGGGGACGCTGCTCATCAGTAAGATCAGAGAGGAGTACCCTGACCGCATCATGAACACCTTCAGTGTGGTCCCCTCCCCAAAGGTAACTAAGAACCTGACAGTCTAAGATCTGCATCAGGACTTTTGCACTGATGGGCGTGTCGTGACGTTCTTCTTCTGTGTCTCAGGTGTCTGATACGGTGGTGGAGCCGTACAACGCCACGCTGTCTGTCCACCAGCTGGTAGAGAACACAGACGAGACGTACTGCATCGACAACGAAGCTCTTTACGACATCTGCTTCCGCACGCTGAAGCTGACCACGCCCACCTACGGAGACCTGAACCACCTGGTGTCGGCCACCATGAGCGGCGTCACCACCTGCCTGCGTTTCCCCGGCCAGCTGAACGCCGACCTGCGGAAGCTGGCCGTCAACATGGTGCCCTTCCCCCGCCTCCACTTCTTCATGCCGGGTTTCGCGCCGCTGACGAGCCGCGGCAGCCAGCAGTACCGCGCGCTGACCGTGCCCGAGCTCACGCAGCAGGTGTTCGACGCCAAGAACATGATGGCGGCGTGCGACCCCCGGCACGGCCGCTACCTGACGGTGGCCGCCGTCTTCCGGGGCCGCATGTCCATGAAGGAGGTGGACGAGCAGATGCTGAACGTGCAGAACAAGAACAGCAGCTACTTCGTGGAGTGGATCCCCAACAACGTGAAGACCGCCGTCTGCGACATCCCGCCGCGCGGCCTCAAGATGGCCGTCACCTTCATCGGCAACAGCACCGCCATCCAGGAGCTGTTCAAACGCATCTCCGAGCAGTTCACCGCCATGTTCCGCCGCAAGGCCTTCCTGCACTGGTACACAGGCGAGGGCATGGACGAGATGGAGTTCACCGAGGCCGAGAGCAACATGAACGACCTGGTGTCCGAGTACCAGCAGTACCAGGACGCCACGGCCGAGGAGGAGGGCGAGTTCGAGGAGGAGGTGGAGGAGGACGCCTGAACAAAACCTGTTAAAACCAACAAATATGAGGAACAAATGTGAAACAAAGTGAAGGAATGAGAAAAACAGACCAAATTCATGTGCCATAATTTCTCTTTTCTGTTGGATCAGTTTTAATCCTCATCAAAACCTAAAAACAAACAAACTCCCTCTTTGCCAAATTTATTACTTTCCAAGGCATTACCTCCTCTGAGAAACAGTATTATCAGTTAATAGGTGTTAAAGTTCAGCTTGAATCAGAACAAACAGGTTTTTATTATTTTTATCAGGAAACTCTGTGATAAATGTGAATTTAAGTTAAATGTTAAACCTCATCAGTTTATTTACCTGATTATTTGCTTTTTTTTTTATCATTTTTTTGTCAGAATGTTTACTGTTGAACATCTCAGTCGTGTCGCTTCAAGTTTTTTGTTTTCTTGTTTAATTTATTTACAAAAAGCAAATCCACACGAACAGATAAATATTCAGATAAATGTTTACTCTGAGCTGTGTTTGTTTGTTTGTTTCTGTTCTCTTCCTGTGAAACATTCAGGATCCTGTTGACTGAAAGGAAACATTTGGGAGAAATAAAAAGCATTTGGATGAAAACCACTCCTCCTCCTGTTGTTTCTATAATTATTAACGATCGGCTTTTATCGTTTCTGGACAATTGGAGGAAGTCATTTCTCTTTTTAATGACACAGTGAGAGATGTGCTGGCTCAGGGCCAGGATCCATTAAAAGTTTGATAATTACAGCTTCAGCTGAAGTTCAATTTCACTCCTGATTCATCTTTTTATCATTAAGATAATAAAAAACTGAAAGGAAATATCAGCTGAAATCTGGACCTGAGCAGCAGCTTCGTCATTTCCAAACATCCTTAGAGAGGTTTAAATTCATTTAAAAGTGTCTTTATTCAGCGCTTACTGCTGCAAATAAATACATCTGAGCACCTAATAAACTTAAAAAAAACTTGAGACTTTAGGTAAACATGCAGTGTGATGCTAAAGGAAAAAGAATGTTAAAACAAATAAAACACTAGCTTAAAGCTAAATGTTGCTAAAAGCATTAAAAGGCAAAAGCATCAAAACAATTAATGCTGCAGAACAGTAGGTAAAAGTAGCAGAAAGCAAACTAAAAGTAGCCAAAGGGTGAGCAAAAAGCTAAAAGTTGCTAAAAGCATTAAAAGACTAAAGCATCATGTCTTGGTAATATAAATAGATTACATTGAGACCCTCATCTCGACCCTCAGACCAAGGATCTAACATCATGGCTTTCACTCTGGTCCACGTGTACATCTCTCTCCCATGCATATAAGGAATCCGGGAGCCGACAGCATCCAGCCCTGACCCAGATTTCTCCCAGCCAAAGTGTCTTTGTTTACTTTCAT
>JAUBOC010000149.1:1801876-1815083 GCA_032275365.1 Anablepsoides cearensis | reverse complement strand
TTGTACATAACTTGCAGAATATGATATTCAACCAGCTCATAAAATTTTAATAATTTTAACTGATGAAACAATATATTAGTTGACCAAAAGTTTAAACAGTAGTATAGATTAAGTATACTTTTAGTATAGTTAGTTAATCAATGTATAGCGTAGGCTAAGATAAATTTGGTTGGGTATATCTCAGAAAAGCCCTTAAAAAGTAAACTGGAAGTACACTCTTTCATTTTTTTGTTTAAAATATTATACTTAAAGGATACTTGCATATACTTCCTTTTTGCTAAGAGATTTTTAAAATATCACTTTATTTACACTCAGATTTCCTTTGTTTTTATTAAAATCTGCTTCACCTACTGGCTCTTTTAGCTACTTTTAGCTAGCCTTTTGCTATTACTTTGTGTATCCATGCATAATCTGCTCAGTTCAATAATGTTCAGGGTTGTTTTCAGACTTTGACATAAAAAATACTCTGTAAAACAGATCTGGATTCAGGCCCAGACCGCTCCTCCAGCTCCCGCGAAAGCCGCCATGACTCTCGGCCAATCAGAGCAAAGAAGGAAGTGACGCGGGTTCTAGCGCACGGAAGCATCGGGAGTGGCGCGCCAAATTTCAAAGGACTTCCTCCTGGGAGGAAGAAAGAAAAGCTGCTCGGGGATCAGGCGATCAACGGCGATAAAATACCGTCTGAAAAGTGCGTCCAGTCGGAGTTTGGACCTGCAGTCCCGGTTCTGGAGGACGGACGGAGGTTTTATATAAAGGATTTGATCACCGGAAGTGGGGCTGCAGCTGTTTATTTGTTGTAAGTTCCGACTTTCATTTTGTCCTACAGGAACTAGCTGCAAACTTCACCGACCTAATCATGATTCATGGTTTGATTTTTACTTCAACCAGCCGGAAGTGGCTTTAAATCATTTATTACTCAGATATAGATGCTGTTTGTGTGGAAAAAATAAAGTTTTACATCAGATGGAGCAAAGTTCTGTGACCTGCTTTGTGTTCTGATCCATCATGGTTTGGCAGCTGACGCACGATGCGACCTGAACCTTCATTTTCTGCACATTTTTCTATTTATATAAGCTTCTGATATACTTTTATAACTTTTTAATTAATCTTAAACCTTTAGATGTGACTATATGTCCTCTAAAGTGTTAAATAATAGTAAAATACTTGTTTATATAGGACGAAATTCTGAAAAATTGCATAAAATAGATTAACCTGATTTATATTGAGGGTGCAAATGAAGAAAATGTATTAAAAAGTTGAGAGATACATTGAGAAGCATTTCTGACATGTGGGTCTGCAGTCAGTGTAAACAAAACACTTTCAATTCTAAGATCAGATAAGACAATTCTCATACATTATCCACTGATATGAACTTTCATTTTCTGCACATTTTTATATTGATTGAAGCTCTTGACATAATTTTATAACTATGTAATTCATCTTAAACCTTTAAATGTGCCTATATGTCCTCTGAAGTGTTAAATAATAGTAAAATACTTGTTTATACAGGATGAAATGATGAAAAATTGCATAAAAAATAGATTAACCTGAAGTACATTGATGGGGCAAATGAAGAAAATGTATTAAAAAAGTCAAGTGATATATTGAGAAGTATTTCTGACATGTGGGTCTGCAGTCAGTGTAAACAAAACACTTTCAATTCTAAGATCAGATCAGATAATTCACACACATTATCCACTGATATGATAAAAAATGCTTGTTTAGTTTTTTCTCTTTATTATGATGCAATAAGTAGTTTTTAATAACACATGAAGCTAAATTTGTCTTATTTTCTGTTTTCTTGCAGGTCAAACAGCTGTTGCACCTCAGACTAAAGTCTTTTAAACTTCCTTCCTCCTGTAAACACAGACTGATCGCCTCCTTTAACATTTCATTTCAAACCTGAAACTATTAAATGACAGAACTGCGGCTAAGAGTCGCAGCTGCCAGCAGGTTTTGCTTCGCCCAGCTGTAATTTTTACAGCTCCTGTCTGCGTTAGCGGCTCTGTAACACACCTGCCGTCCACATCACAGCTGCTCGTTGTGTTTGAACTTTATCGTCCCCCCCTCTGCAGGGGGATTCAGTCTGTTTGAGTCGGGGCTCATAAAAGAGGAGCAGCGGCTCATTTTCACTCTTATACGGCGCTCCTGCTCCTCGTTAGGTATTCATATATGCGCCGCGGCTCTTCATGCTAATGCAAACACCTGTTGCTCCACCTGCCTGCGACCTTCACTTTCACAGCGTTTCCTTTTAGAGGCTGACACTTTGGCTTTATGTTTTCCCCGCTCAGCTTCTGTCCTCTAGCTGCGTGTTTGAGGCTGAGCATGGCTCTGCTGCTGTAAGGCAGGGCCTGTCGTAGATCCAAGGCGGCCTGGGGGTCCTCGGGGGGGTCCAGACTATCTGAGGGGTTCAGCCATGCTGTCCGGGGAGCAGCCGTGTTTCCAGCTGCTCCGCTTCGGCTCGTCCACGGGCGACTCGGCGCGGGACCTCTACACGTTCCGGCCCACCCAGAGCCGCTCGGTGTTCCGCCTGGGCCGGGCGGCGGAGCTCTGCGACGTCACGCTGGACTCGACGGCGGTGTCGCGCATCCACGCCGAGCTGCACGCCGAGAGGGAGCCCGGCGAAGACGAGGAGGAGGAGGAGGAAGAGCAGGAAGAGGAGTGCTGGAAGGTCTACGTTAAAGACCGGAGCAGTCATGGTGAGAAAGGGGGCGGAGCCACACACACCTTTAGAGTCACTGTGGGAGAAAAGGAGGGAAACCACACCCACAGGAAATATTTTACACACTTTATTCCTCCCTGAAGTTTCTGTTTCTACCTTTAGAGACTCTAAACTAAAGGTTTGTAATGTTTACGTTTAAAAGAGCCATTTCTGCTCTTTGTCTCGTTAATAAAATGTGTTCAAAGCTGCAAAACAAGCTACAACTGTGATTATCAACTGCTGGTCTGTGGGCCTTTTCAGGAACCTTTAATGTCAGTGGAGGTCATATTATAAAACTAAAAAATATTATTATTATATTTATTATTATACACATCACAAATAAAAATATCATATTCATGTAAACAATACAGTATATAGTTCATAAAAACTAGTACAACTGAATTATTCCGGCATATTTTTTTCTAATTCTTATTATTATTTAGTCTTCAAATTATTTAAAGGTAATTCTGATGGATTTGAGAGAAAGAAGTTGGAATATTTAAGTAAAAAGGTTAGCATGCGCTAACATGTTTTACTTTTTGTATTAGTATTGATCACATATTTGTACACAAGTTGATTTCTGTTTTGGGTATAAAAACAAACAAAAGAATTCTCTAAATAAAATATATGTTATAAAACTTTAGGTATTATATTATATATCTGAGATTAGAAGTGAAAGTTTGGCCTTTAGCTTGAAGGACGTTGACAGACGAGCTCTGAGTCTGAACCACGTTCTTGTCTAATTTTTCTGTTAATTTCACAGTCCGTTTCCCAGATTCGCCGTTGTCGCCGCTGGTTTGGTGTTTCTGTATTCCTCCTGTGTTCCTGCTGCTGTCGTGGCCGTTTGATTGTCTTGTAGCCTTCCAGCGTCTCAGTTCTGGTTCCATTTCACAAACTCCTTTTTCTTGGGCGTGTTTGGAGCTGTAAACAGATTGATGACTTTATTTCAGGCTTCTCCTTGCTTGATAATTTCCTGCTTTGTTTGTCAGACGTCGGGATATTAAAACGCAGAGACTGGGTGACCTCAGGTGACCTCTCTCTCTCTGTCTCTGCTTGTTGGCTTCAGAGGAACTTTTCCTCCTCCTGCTACACTGAAAGTCAGAAGAGTTTTTGTTTTCCTCACCGCTCTGCTCGGCTGTTTGCAGGGACGTGGGTGAACGACGTGCGCCTGCAGCCGGGCATCCTGTGGGAGCTGTCAGACGGCGACACGCTCACCTTCGGGGGGCAGACGGCTCCGGGGAGCCCCGAGTCCTACTTCCTCTTCCAGAAGGTCAAAGTTCGCCCGCTGGACTTTGATGCCATCACTATTCCAAAGGTAGGAAGTCGTTTGAAGCAGAACAAAAAGATTTACATGAACAATAAATATCTAACCTGCTGTAGATGATTAAAATACTAAATAAAAGCAGTTCTTTCCACACCTGGACTGAATAATCTGCTTTTCTTTTTTTTTCCAGGCAGGGACCTTCTCCTCTGACTTAAAGAACCGGATCAGAACCAGTTTGGACCGGAAGGTGCCCACCAACCCGGAGCACTCCAAAATGTCCATCAACCGGGCCACAGTCATCCTCAACTCCATCGGCAGCCTGAGCAAGATGAAGGGCAGCGCCTGGACCTTCAAGAGGAGCCACAGCCACGAGGGGGCCGTGTCCGACCCCGGCACCTCCTCCTCTTCCTCGCCCGTCAGCTTCATCGCGCTGCTGCCTAGCTCCGCCCCCCCGTCGCTGTCCACCGCCGCCTCGGCGCCGTCCGCCAAGCCGCTGCAGTCCGCCTCCAGGAGCAGGAGGAAGTCTGCGCACACGGTGCTGCTTGAGGACGACAGCTCGGACGAGCCCAGAGGTCGAGCAGGTGAAGATCTGCTCACTTCAAAAGATGTTTGTTTGTTTGTTTGTTTGTTTACAGTCAGCCTCTCTTAGCTGCAGAGGGTTGAGCTGTAAACATCACAGTAATCAAATGTCTGTGATTTCTGTTTATTTTCCAGCTCTGGTTGGAGACCTGGAGGACGGACAGAGGGCGCGGCCTAAAAAGAGGCGGAGACTCTACAGGTCTGAGTCTGAAGGCTTCAGCCCCCCTCCTCCTCCCCCCCTGCAGCCGAAGCTCCACGCCGACGCGCGCCGGCCGCTGGAGGCCAAGCCCTTCCCCGTGGGGATCCGCACCATCGGCAGCTTCCACGGCGCCATGACCAACAGCCGCCTGAGCCAGCAGCTGCTCCAGGCCTCCTTCGCCGGCGTGGCCCCCTCTCACAAACAGGAAGTGGAGACCCCGCACCGGGTCAAAACCGTGCTGCACGGCAACATCGCCGCCTTCCGCCAGCAGAAACCCGCCTGCGTTTCCCCCACGGCACAGAGGGGCAGGCGGAGGTCCAACAGCTCGCCCGTCTTCTCCCCCCTGGTGGTGGGAGGAGAGAACTACAGCCTGGCGTCGCCCACGGCGAGGGTCCGGATGGACGACAGGGGGCGGGTCCAGTTCAACCGATTCCATCACCCGACAGCGTAAGATGTTTAGAAATATTAGTTCTTCTGTAAAAAAATGAGTCCAAACGTTCATGTTTTACTAAAAACATACAACAACAAAAAAATGTTAATAAATAAAATTGGACGTAAAATTTGTTTTAATTATTTTACTTAAAAGAGACACATTTCTAATTGATTGGTCAGACTAAAGTCTCATTTTTAGGGTAAATATAATTAAAAGTCATGTTCTCTTTTTCTGGTGCATCAAGGCGCCACCTACAGGTCAACAGAGTTACTGCAACGTTTTGTTTCTGTGTCGATGAAAACAACAAATAAAAACAGTTTTAGATTTTATTTCCAGTTGAAGAATAAATCTAAGCTGTTTGTTTTTATTTTCTGTTTATTTTTAATAAATCTCACGTTGTTTCTTCCTCTTTGTGTTGTTTGTTCCTCCTGAAAGTAAACGACGAGGTCGCCCCCGGAAGCACCCTCTTCCTCCCCGGCCCTCCCTGCCCTCTCCATCCTCATCCTCTTCCTCCTCCACGTCCTCGGCCTCCTCTTCCTCCGGCTCCTCCTCCTCCTCCTCCGAGGACGACGAGGATGAGGAGGAGGAAGTGGCGGCCGTCGGGGGGATGGAGCCGTGCGCGGCCCCCCGCTGCCGGCTGCCCCAGCAGGACACGGTGCAGTGGATCCAGTGCGACGTGTGCGACTCCTGGTACCACATAGACTGCCTGCACGTGGATCGCAAGAAGCTCCTGAAGGACCCCAATGCCGACTTCCACTGCGGCTGCCGCTGAGGGTCCGACTAAAGAGACCAGGACCCCTCTTTGAGTCTTTGGTGGAAGTGAAAGCACAGAATCGAGTTTGATTCACCCAGAAGCAGCTGAGGGACAGAAGGGTCTCGGCTGTTTTATGAACCTCAGCCCCTCACAGACAAACTAATGAAATCCAGTTGGAGACGTTTTATTAAAGCTCAGATTAGGACCAGAAACCTGATGAAATCTTTAAAAAACAACTTTCCTAATGTTTCCAAACAGAATAAACTCCTTCGCCGCCCCGAGCGGTTCATCTCAAAGTGCCTCAGCGACGGTCGGAGCTCGCAGCCGGGGGGCTCCGGGTAAATAAAGTGTCTGCAGACTGCGGTGCTCTCAGGATCAGAATCAAACGTTTGAAAGCACTTGTGCAGCTGCAGCTTTAAACTGTTGGGCTGCAGCCGACTCCTTCCACAGATTATCTTCCTGATTGGAATATTTCTACACTTGATGATTTTAAAACCCTCTCTTCAGGTCTGTTCCCACCTTTAAGAGACCCCTCACACTACTGAATCTGTACTTCTGGCTGCACATGAATGTAGAGGAAATCTGCTCTGAAGCACATCTTTTATTTGACTCTTCGTTCCAAGTTTGTCTCCCGAGCTGTTCGGGAGGAAAACAGTTGTTTGGAATCCTTTAATTCATTTAAGCAGCTCTTTGTTGAAGCAATTAAGAGAGTTCTTCTCTTTTGAAAAAAAAAAAAATCTATGGGTGATAACTTAAAGAAAATACAACCTGTTTTCAGCTTTTAAGAGAATTTACCTCCTATTTTTCTAAAAGAAGTTGGAAAATGTAAAAAAAAAAGATGGGCAATAATTTAAAATAAAAAAAATAGAATATATATATTTTGTGTTTCATGACATCACTGCCTCAGCTTTAATAGAAAGTAAGCAGCTGTTAATATCACTTTATAAAACAGGAAGAATAACTTCATCAGTTTCTCTGGACGGATGCAGCATCAGCAGCTCAGAGGCTTCAGTTTAAATGAATTGTTATAAATCAGTTATTAACACAATGACCTCACATTTAAACAGATTTTATAAATGATTTGAAAGCTTCTTCAGGATCTGTACTGTTTCATATCTTTTGTCTGGATTTGACATATAAAGGTATTTAAACATCTTTTCTCCACGTCGTGTGTTTTATTTTAACGTCACATCAGCTGAGAATCTGACAACCACACGCTTCTTCTTCCAAATAAGCTTTTTCACCCCTGAACGGAGCAGCAAACGTGTAAAAACGAGGAGATGTCACTTTTTAATTGCTGAGAAGTGGAGGAGGTGACGAGGAGAGCAGGAACCACAAACAACCTGCGAGTTCTGCTGAGAAACATTTAAATTAAATCAAATTTGGCAGAAAAATTGAACCTAATTAAAATCGTTTTCCTCACTGGTTGTAAAATCTCTCAGATGTTTGAACAAAACCCAACATTTATTTTTAAATTGCATCTTGATTTTTCACTCAGTGACTCCATGATCGATGCTGAATTGTTTTTATTCAACAAACAGAACTTTAGGGTTTGTTTTTAAGGGAAGGAAGAGAGATTTAGTGAGGAGAAGATGGTCTTTGAGGCGTCATTAAGAGAAACAGAACATTTAGCAGACCTGAAGAAACCTGCTGCTTCACTTTTATTAAAGAAAAACTCTGAAATAACTTAAGCTGGCAAAAGTAAAAACAAAAAAATACTAAAAAAAACACAGGAAGAATCTGTGCAGAGCGCCATGAAGTCTCAAGACTATCAAGGCCCTCTGAGGACATGTGGACCAGAACACCTGAGGACAGAAGGTGCAGAAGTCTCAGAGGTCACAGATAGAGCTGCAACAATACCTGTACCTGTATCAAACAGTTCAATACACACTTGTATCGAACAATACAGATTTTTAAATGTATTTTATTAACTCGTCTTCTGAAGATGCTCTGTGTTGAAGGATCAGTGGATCTGTGTTTGACTACTCTACCTAGGCTGCATTGTGGAGCACAGATCCACTGAGAAACATTTATTTTAAAAACTGTACTTTTAAGGTTAAACATATATTCAGAATTAATTTAAATAAATTACATGTTAAAAACTGCATGGAAATTTCTCTTTATTGTATCGAAAAAAAAAATTGAATCTTGAGACTAAAGTATCAAACCGAACCAAATCGTGAATTTTCTGTATTGTTGCAGCCCTATAGTCACAGACAAGTGTCGTACTTTTTGTTGAGATCTGTTTTATTAGTGTGTTTTTGAAACAATATTTTGTTGAATCTAAATTGAAAAGCAGAAACTGGTTTTCATTAGATTTTCAGTTATTTATTTTCTTTTATTTTGAAGTTATTTCAGTGATCTTTATGTGTTTTGGCTGATAAACATGTCTTCATGTCAGCTGCAGCAGATTCAGCTGTTTTTGTTTCTCCCATGTCTGACATTTTCAATAATGATTTATGGAAATCCAGTTTTTGTTCTGTTGTTGGGTTCAGACACAAATCTGGAGTCTGATCTTTCAGGTTCAGGTTTTTGTTTTGATCATTTCTCCTCCGGTCGTGTCTTTGTGTTCAGGGTTTGGTTCTGTCTTGTTAATGAGCATCTATTTGAAACAATGGCTTTGATTTGTTGTTTTTACTTTAATTATCAGACTGTTTGTTCATATTTGTGTTTTACAGAACAAACTGTCAAGCATCAAAGTGATCAGAAAAAAGATTAATGTCTTTATTTCTTCCAACATTCTGTTTTCTTCTTTTTTTACAAATAAAAATCTCATTTTTAGAGCCGAGGAGTCGGATCAAAAGTCTGATCAAACTCTTTGTTTTGCTCTGGTCGTTTGTTTTAGATTAAAACGATTAACTGCAGGCAGAGTTGTGATGGATCTGCTTATTATTCCTCTCTCTGTAACAATCAGAGGCGTCTGGTATCTGAGACACATTATCTCCTGTTTCACTTTGCTTCAGATAATCTGAGGTCTTCATGCATGAAGCTCCATTTATTCCCAGAATTAGAGACGAGCACCGCGGGCTCACACACAGATACTGAGGTTTAATTATTTACATCCAGAAAGTACAGCAGCGTGACATCCAACATGTTTAATAAAAAACATCTAAAACCCTGCAGAACTACAGGGTTTTATCAGAGACAAGCTGCAAGGATGCTGCTGTGGAGACAGGGTTTCTGTGCAGAAATAAACAGAACTGCTGCACAAACACACACATTAACACACAGACACACATTAACACACATTAACACCTGAAGTGAAAGTGAAAAATATCTTAGGGTCACAAAGTTTACTGAGCTGTAAAACCTGGTGAAGCAGCTAAAATGTGGGTCAGATGAGAAACTGGACTGAAGTTAATCCAATAATTCAGTTGTTTTTGTTGTTGGAAGTTCAGTTTTAGCTGCTGTCTCTGTTTGGACTTGATTCAGTTTGTGTGACGGGAACAGTTTTATTTTAATTTGAGGTCATTGTGACTGTAGAGGTCAGAGCAGACGAGCCGGAGTTTAAAGATTAACAGATTCGCAAGGTTTCATGATGAGGTTTTGATGATTTAATTCCTGCAATAGTTGCTTCTTTTTTATCACATGTTGTGTTGAACTTTGTAACTCCTGAAGGAAATAAATGATTTATACTCAACAGAACGAATCAGAAAGTACAGGTTGTTTTTGAACCTCAGGTAAAAATCTGGTAAAAGTTTGTTTATAAAAAAGTGAAATGATGTCATTGTTTTTTGTTTCAACTTTATTCATTTCTTTAGAAACTAAATCAATTCTATACAACAGAAGAAAAAATTACAAATAACAAATAAAATAAATGAAGGCAGCAGAGAGATTTCCTCTTATTTCCCAAGAATTGAACAGAAGTTTCCTCAGAGTTCAGCAGGATGGTTAGTGTATCAGTCTGCTCCTGGCAGTGTTGTATAAAGTACCAAGTAATACTTGAGTAAAAGTACAAGCATCTTATCATAAAATTACTTTGGTGAAAGTTCAAGACTCCTCTAAGAAAATTATTTAGAGTAAAAGTATCTGATTTATTTTGTACTTAAGTATCAAAAGTAAATTTCTAACATAAAATGTAGTTAAGTAATAAAAGTAAAAGTATTGAGTAAAAATGAATGATTAGATTTTCCAAAATACATTTATTGGGAGGTGACCGCTCCAAAAATATTTTTTTCTGAAGGCGTGCAGCTTTGATGGATTGTGTACCAACTGGTATATATTTATACTTTTCATCCAACCACAATTCAATTCACTCTATACAGGATTTCAGGATAGTATTTTTAACAATAACAAGTTGAAATGAAATAGGAGAAAAGACTTTCTACTTCTTACATTTTGGTCATAACTCTATCCCATGATGCATTGCAACAATAATTTCTGACTCCTGCAGACAGCAGCAGCTGAAAGACAAACTACTTCCTGTTTCTGGTAGTTTTGGGTTTTCTTGTTTTAAACCAGTTCTCAGGTTAAAGTTTGACCTTTGATTCTCTGCAGCTGAACCCAGCTGTGTCTCAGGTTGTTGAGCTCTCAGTGTTGGGAGTTCTTTTGTCTCTGGGTTTTCTTCTCTTTGCAGCAGAAACAAGCGACAGTTTGAGACGTGACAGTTTGAGACGTGACAGTCTGATTGTGGTTCTGAAAGCAGCCTTTGAGCTCAGACCTGTAAAACATGTCAGCTTGATCTCCGACATGTTTGGGTTGAAGTCAGGCGGCTGATGAAAGTGAAAACATGTCAGCTTGTCACAGATTTAAAACCATGCAGACCTCCTCCTGCAGACCTGCTTCCTCCTGCAGACCTCCTCCTGTAGACCTCCTCCTGCAGACCTGCTTCCTCCTGCAGACCTCCTCCTGCAGACCTCCTCCTGCAGACCTCCTCCTGCAGACCTGCTTCCTCCTGCAGACCTACTCCTGCAGACCTGCTTCCTCCTACAGACCTGGTTCCTCCTGCAGACCTCCTCCTGCAGACCTCCTCCTGCAGACCAGGGTGGTGGTGGATCATGGAGCTGCTACACTCGCTGCCCTGACCTGCAAAGATGGACGAGACAATTACTATTGTCTGAGCTGTTTCCATAGCAACACAACCCTTTATCTCTCGTTCTCTCTGAGTCTTTTTCTTTTTTTTTGAGCTCGGGGGGAAACCATGAGCTCCACCTTTATTCTCCTGATGATGCGTTTACTGACACAAACATGAGACTCATTTCAAACTCAGGTGCACGAAGTGGAGGTTAAAAACACACAATATGAGCTGAAATAACATGTTTGTATAGAAGCAAGTTAAACAACATATATAACACATTTTTTAACCAGATCTCTGAGAAATAAAAATCTGAACCGTCTGTTTGTTTGGTTGTGTTGTTTTTGAGCAGAGAGGTCAGAGAAAATAACAGAAAATAACAGAAAATCAAGGAGTTTCTGAGGATTTCTGTTGTTCAGTAAAGTCGGCTGAACCCCCTCCTCTGTGTGCAAAGGATTATGGGTAATGCTCTGAATAAACACGCTGCATGTGACATTTAATGAAATTTAATGAAGCAACACATCCTGATGATGAAGATGATGATTCATCTTCAAATCTGTGCTGATTCAGATGCATCAAATGACTGAGTTTGTGTTTTTATTCTTTCTTGTAAAACCTGTAACGATCTTCACGTAAAAAAGTGTTTTCATAATAAATCTCAGCGTTCTGGACAGATCTGATCTGATCTGTATCGAATCCACAGAAATCTCACCGTCTCTTATTGAATTCCTCTGAAAGAAAAATCCCCGAAAAGAGAGAAGCTGAAAAATGACTGAAGGTTACAGGAAAGATTTAAACCCCCTGGAGGTTGTTCACTGATTTTATTTGTCATTTTATTAGTTAAAAATTGATTTTTATGACCTAACTTTTGCTCACTTTTCAAACTGAGACTGAGGAGCTTAAACTTTCCCCCTCTTGTGTTGTTGACATTTTCTAATCTGAAGCAGAAGGAAAATCTGTCATATTTCCTTTAGAATAAACTGTGATGGTTCTGTTCCGGTCCAGCAGGGGGCAGTGCTGAGCTGCACCAGTCTGCAGGAGCCTGCAGGAGCTGGGGGGCCACTCCCTGCAACATTACAGTCAGAATAAAAACCCTGCTGTTCATTATTCCTGTCAGGGTGGCTCCTCTGAGCGCAGTCAGCAGAGGGGGGCTGGACTGGGGTGGGGTGGGGGGCAGAAATATCTGAGTAACTTTAACGGATCACAGACTCTCCTGATTTAAATCAGCTTCAGTGGAAGCTTGTCTCGCCTCTGATCTCTTTGTTTTAGATAAATGTTTGTTCTGCTTTATCTCCTGAATGTTTTTACTCATGTCTGTGTTAGCAAAATATCGCATGAACGTCTCAAACAGATGGAAATCTCTCTGACATTTGAAGGCCCTGCAAACACAAACTCATTCTGAATGACAGGGAGGTGAAGTTTAGGTGGTAGTAGGTGAGAGTCATCCTCAACTCACACTATGAGCTTTATCTGATGTGGCTGCGGCGGCCATCTTGAATTAAAACCCTGCCATAAAAGGATGTGAGTGCAGGAGTAGAGAAAGTGTAACCTGGCACCTGATTGCCCACCCAGGTGCCACCCCCAAATGATTGACAAGTGAGTGGGAACCTTGGATTTTGTTTTTGCATTTAGATTTTGTTAAATATTGTTTTCTGATTCCGCTGTATGGTACATTTTAGCTGTTAAAATTGCTGAATTATAGCTCTGTGTAAAATTAGCATTAGCATTATTGGTTAGTTTAATTTGGGATTAGCATCAGCAATCAACATGTGATATGTCTTAAAATGGCTGAATTAAAGCCTTTTAAAGTTAGCTGTGGTGAATGTTTGATTAGCATTTAGAAATTGATTGATTATTTCCAGCTAGTTCTACACTAAACTTCAGCTTTGTGTCTAAAAATGGCTGAATAATAAATAAAGCATCAAGCATAATATTTCTTTGGCTTTTTCTCATCTATTAACACAATAAAATTAAAGACATTAGACATGGGAATAACTGTGGCAGCCTTCTTGAATTTTCAAACCCAGAACGCTTTACTTTTTTGTACCCCCCCAATAAATAAATAAATAAATAAATAAATAAATAATCACCTTGGCCACCCCTGTGGCACCCCCTGCGAAAAACGGCTAGCTCCGCCCCTGAGAGAATGATTTTGACTTTATAATCACATCTAGTTTAAGGTCTGTTGCGTGAGTGTGTGTGTGTGTGTGTGTGTGTGTGTGTGTGTGTGTGTGTGTGTGTGTGTGTGTGTGTGTGTGTGTGT
>JAUBOC010000149.1:1778471-1790817 GCA_032275365.1 Anablepsoides cearensis | reverse complement strand
ACACACACACACACACACACACACACACACACACACACACACACACACATACACACACACACACACACACACACAGTTACACACCTGCACAAATCAAACAGCTTCATGCTCTCTGAACACGCTTTTGTGTCAGCTTAAACTCCAACTGCTATATGATGCAAATATGTACATCACACACACACACACACACACACACACACACACACACACACACACTGTTACACACACGTTAACGCACACACACAGTTACACACACACACACGTTAACGCACACACTCAGAGCCATCAGTCAGTCGGCAGCACTCCACCACAGTTGGATAGCAATCTTCTCCAGGCTTCTGACTGCAGGTGGTAAAGCAAACAATCAGCGGTTCCCACCATGGTGTCAGAGAAAATAAAGAAAAGTAAAAGTCCTCACGCAGCCCAGCTGACTCTCAGTGACAGGAAGAGGAATAAAAACGCTTTCTGTTTCCTGCACAAGTGACAGCTTCAAAAATGCAATAATGACGACAACATCAGCTGTCAGCTTCATCCAGAAGCTGGGAGAGTTTCTCCTCTCTTCAGATCTGATGAGTGACAAACTGAATGATGTCTCACTGAGACAGAGCGTCTTCTCTCACTCGTGTGGAAAAACTAAGTTTTTTTAAAATAATTGGTAAATATTTCACTCAGAGCAACAATCAAAACACAGTTTGGGCCAAAATCGATGTAAACATCAGCTTTATAAATCTTTCTGAAGCAGGGATGAGAAGAAAAATAATCATAGAAAACAGATTTAGTTTGACTTTTATTCATCTGGAGACCAGCAGAGTAAAGAGACACTTATTGAATGAGAGGAAAGTTTTTTATTTTGACAAACTCTCTCAGGGTGGTCTTCATCACGTTTTTAGTTTCTTTAGTTTAATAGTTTATTCATTTCGATTAAAAACAAACATTTCAATACAACAAAAAAGAAACACAAATTTCATAAAATGAAAGGAAGCAGAAGAAAAACTCTTATAATATCTGCCCCTATTTAACAAAAAAAGAAAAAGAATAATAAAAATAAAAAATATATACATATACATATATATACATATATGTATATGTATATGTATATGTATATATTTCTCTTAGTTTCACAGCTGCCTCCTCTTCCTCAGCCTTTCCTGGGAGAAAGTGCTCCTAAAGGTGATGCTGCAAACTCTCCATGAATCCTTTAACAAAATAAAAGCCTAACGCACGTCGCCCAAGTTTTAGACAAACATCTTTGTTTACAATCCAACCCAGACGTGTCTGTAAACATTATGACACATTTTTTTAACAAAAGGCTCTTTTTTTTGTTTCCTGGAGATGTGCAGCGTAAATAACTGCTGCCTGACACTCGTCTGCGGTCCGGAGCGTGAAGAGATCCTGTTGTGACAGCAGAGCCAGGTAAAAATAGCTCCTCCTGAAACACAATCATCCCTGTTTCCTGACAACCTGAGGGACAAAAACAGCTGCTTTACGTCTCAGAAATGAACTGTAAATAAATCAGTTTCAGTGCTTTTAATGAATAAAGTTGTTTAATTCAAACAGATCATTTCAGGTTTATTTAGAAAAGAGAAATAAAGTGACCTCATCTGACTGACAGGCAGCACAAACCTGCTGTTTTTATTCCAGTTCAGCATCGACAAACCCACTTTTCTCCAAATGGATTCAGTGATTTTACAGACTTTTCTGTTTTTTTCTTCTTTTTTGCTGTTGAAGGAATCAGAAATAAGAAAAAAAAATAAAGTAAAAAGGGTTTCGATGTTTGCCAGAAAAGAAAAGACCTTTTCTGTCGGCTGCTTTCAAACAATTTGAGATCAGAAGTTTTTTCTGCTTTTTTCTCAAAGATGTTTGGAGTTGAAGGAAAAACCCAAACAGAACCTGCAGATTATTAGAAATAAGCTTTAAACCAAAGTTTAGGTTCAAACTTCATGATGCTACACCTCAGGGTTCATGTTCAAATAAACTTGCTAACTTAATTTTATTAAATTTGAACCTGAACCTGAGTTCACATCAACAGACTGATTCTTTTTTTTAATTGTGTAAAAAAAAGTGACAAAATAATTTCTGCACTTCTGTTTCAGGTCTGTTTAAAAAAATCTTGTGTAAAAACCTGAAATTCTTTCTTTTAACTGTTAATTGGAGCAAAGTGAGAAGTTCTGATTGATAACGGATGTGTTTTGTTACAGAGCTGAGCTCTCACACTTCAGCTTTTATACAAATAAACAAATTAAAGTCTAAAGTTGTGTTTAACAGCATCAGAGCCATGAGAACAAACTGATGCTCTGTTAGCAAAATATCTCATGAATCAGATTTTAGAAACCCACACAAAAAGTTATGTAGAGACTTTGTTCAGTTTTTCAGAAATGTGAGGATCAACAGCTCGTTATCTCTTCTCAGTATTACTGTGTTTACACTGTAAACAACAACAACAACAACAGCTCCAGTGCTGCTGTAAACCAGAACAATACCACTCAGCTGCTCTTTTCTTTGTTCTGTGCTCACAAACACACAAAAAACGAAATTTAGTTTGAGACAAACTGAAAATTAAACATCCACAAATATTAAAATAAAACAGTCAAAAATATCACCTCTAAGTGCTGAATTCTTCATTTTTAATTCATAAACAAATAAAAAAAGAGTTTTGGACCATTTTTCCCTGTTGATCAATATTTTTTTCTGTGTGTCACAAAAACGTCAACTTGTGTTTTTAATCATAGTGAAATAGTGAGAAACAGAACTTCCTGTGGATCTCAGAGGGTTTCAGGAGCTTCTCCTGGACGTTGAGCAGCTTTTTCAGCTGTTATAGCTGCTCAGCTCGACTGAGTGTTTTCAACCAGCTTCTTTCTCTTCTGCAACTTCACCAGTTTAAAAACCGGACCCCTGGACTCTGGGGGGCTCATGCAGATCCTCTCTTGTTTTGTTGCTGGGACGTTTGAGAAGCTGAATGTGTCTCAGAGGTCAGAGAGTGAAACCTGAGCTGATGTTCAGCTCTGTCTCAGGTTTGTGTTCAGATCAAACAAACATGATGGATTTAATCTTTAAATCTCATCAAACTTCATATTAAACATCAACAACAAGCATCACTGTGGACTTAATGAGACATTTTAAAAAATAAAAATCAGTTTATTTACTGCATCATCCCTCCAGCTTCAGATCAAATCCTGCTTTTATTTTATTTCCTATTATTATTATTTTATTTTATCGTCTGACTGACGAAAAAAAGAGTCAAAAATATTTTTGATATAAAGAAAACTCTGACAAGCAGTGAGTGGGAACATCATCATCATCATCATCATCAGTGAGGAAGACCAACATCAGCAGCGGGGTCAGGGACAACCTTCATCACATCCTCCTCCTCCTCAGCAGAGGCAACACAGAACTGCTCCTCAAAGAACAAAACAACAAAACTCTTCTACTGAAGAAAAGATGTTTTTATAACTTTTATGCTTCTTTTTCCATTTGAATCAAACAGAATCATAATAATTTGCAAATAAATAAATAAAACGTGACCTTCGAGTTATCATGGATTTAATAGACGTAATAAATTTGTCATAAAATAATAAGACCTTTGAGTTCCAGTGTGAAGAGCTGAGAGCACAGCCAGGACTAATAAAGAAAATATTAATATTTTTAAAGTGAAGTCAGTGATGGAGAAACGAGGCAGCTGCTCTCGGCCTCCTTAGCTTCCATTTTTAGCGAAGGTCAAACCTTTTTTTTTTAATTACCCTGAGAAGAGCACCGGTGCATTTATTACCTCTGGACTGATTCTCTGTGATTTATCACATTAGAATAAAGCAGACGTTCATTTAACGGCTGCAAAGAGACTTTAAACTGCAGGAAGCAGGAAGTTCTGATCTCAGCTTTCTGATTCATCTGAAATGTTTCTGCAGGTCACTCAATCAGCTGCTTTCATCCAGACAAATCATTCTGGGTTTAAATCAGAACTAATTGGATTTTTCTGTTTGATGTATTTTTAATCATCTTCATTTGTTCTAATCAGAAGAAGTAATTAGAATTTCCTGAAATATTTGTGAAGAAAGAAAAGAACAAATCAGTTTTATTTGTGTGCTTTAGTTTGTATTATAAGCTTAATATATTTTTTATTTATTATAATTTTATGGAAGAATTTGTGTTTTATGGATAAATAAAGCATCTAGATTTGCTCAGCTGCACTTTGTTCTCAGAATAAAATGTTTTAATATTTTTATTATTCAGGTCCTTTCAGTTAAATATTTCTTTAATATGTAAAAAAGTAAAAAATATATTTATATTTTCAAGGTTTTTCTTTGTTTTGGAGGACCAGAACCTGAAACTATTTTCACTTTTATACATATTTCATCCTGTTTTTTAACTTAAAGCAGGTTTTCTGTTCATTCATCTCATTGAGATTATTTAAATAAATCTAATTTATTCTTTTATAAAGCAGAATAATTAGAGAATATTTTGGTTTAAACTCTGCAGTTTCTCACTGATAATGTTTGTTGAAGCAAAATGAAGCTAAAAGTCAGACTTAAAGAGCAAACTGTCGAAGTGAGACTCTGACATTTCAGTTCTCGCTGGTTTTTCTCGGATCTGTCGCTGAGACCCGACCCGTTAAGCCGGGTCTCGTCTGGTTCAGGTTTGTGTTTCTGACTGGACGTCCTGTCAGCTCCGGGTGTTTCTCCTGGAATGATGGCGTGTGAACGACTGCAGGGATTCCTGCTAATTGGTGCCGCCTCACCTGCTGCAGGAGGAGCATCATGTTTGATCTGTTTGACTCCTGGTTCCTCTCATCAGCTGCTCCTCTGGAATCTCTTCTTGTTTCATCAATCTTCACTCAAAACACAAGCCGGTTTCTTTGCAAATATGTAAAAAAGATGAAAATCCAGAATGTATTTGTACATTTAAAGGCTGTAGATGTTTCTGATTTCTGCTCCTGACTGATGTAAAAAAGCCAACATGTTGACAACCTGAGTGTTTCTGTGCTGCGACCCGGAGAAAGCAGCGTCTGCCACAGAAAGTGTTGCATTAGGAGCTGTTAGCCTCAGCTGCAGCTCAGACACTAATTTGTCCCACAGCAGTGAAGGATTACTGAAGGAGCCGACGGAGACGGGCTGTACTTGTTACTGCCGCTGCAGAGGCTCATGGGCAATAAAGCTGCTGCTGGTGTCACGCCTGCGACACGTTAGTTCATGGTGTGTGGAGAGAGGAAGCTCCTGACTTTGGTTCTGATGAGGTTTAAATCACACAACTCTGCGTCGACACATCTGTCAGGTTTCATTGAGAGGCAGCTGAGCTGAGCTCGTTTCTTCACAGATTTAAAGTTAAGTTTCATCAGTAACATTTACTCCTAATGATCCTTCATTAAAGCAAAAAGAGCTTTGATTAAATAAGATACTCAACTGTCAGTTTTATCATCAAAATGCAGTTTTCACTTTTTTTCTGAAGGTTACATAGTTACTTTATTATGATATAGAATTTAAATATATGCCTATTGCCCCTTTAATAAGAAAATGTTTGGTTGTGAGGGTTCCAGCTAAGACCCTCTGAGGTCTGGATCTTGAAAACTGGAACTGGTGGAAGATTGTTGACATATTAGAACCACCTATGAGTCACAGGTGATCAGTGTCTGACACTGGAGAGGCAGGAAGAACCCCCCCCGTCTTTTATTTTCTTTATGACAGCTTCTCTTAAACCCCTGATGTCATATTCAAGAAAAGTCCTTTCCAAACTTATTTCTGAAACAAATAAAAGCTGTCAAAATGTCAGATTTTATTGATAGAATATGTATTATTATGTAGAAAATAGGAAGGAATAAAAGAGCTAATATTAAAGCTTCACCTCATGCAGACATATTAGCAGAATAAAAGCTGATTCTGCAGCTGAGGTTTTGAGCTCACACAGAACCTGATCTTTGTTCCTGCTGTGAAATCAGGACATTATTAGAGTCTCCTGTTCTGAAAGCTCCAGCAGACAGAAGTCTCCTCTCCCCACAGAATGAGACACGTTTAAACTAACCTCCAAATCCTCCCTCAAACCGAGGAGCGCTGCTCTAAAATCTAATATTTGACACTTATTTTCAGCTCCATCCCTGCAGAGACGGAGCAGAAATACCTGAGCAGGTCGTGGAGGGAGCAGCAGTGACTCAGCAGACTGAATCACCCTCAGCTGCTGCTTCCTGTTCTGCTCCTGTTCCCTCCCCGCTCTGCACGGCTGAACGCTGCAGCAGAAAGCCTGGATTCTCACAGATAAGAACTTATTTATTAAATCACAACTCTTATATTCACATATTGCCTCTTAATGAATGGACAGCAGCAGGAATAAATCACTTCTGGAGCTTAATTTGTATCTTTCTGCAGCACATCTTTACATTTAATGAAACGCTGCGACTCAGAGTCAGAACTTATGATGCTATTAGGACATAATGTGTCCAATCTGCTCATTTATCTTATTTGCTTCGATCTTTCAGCTGCAGACGGAGAATAAATCTCATTTATGCCTCTCTTGTTTTGTTACATCAAATATCTTAAAGAATACAAATGAGTGTTTGAATGACACGTGACGGCTTCTGAACGGACTGAACCCTGCATGTTAATCACTAATCTGACACATTTATTAAACTCACCTGATGGGATCATTAATTCTCATTTTCTAAATTATTTCCTGCTTTCTGAGAAGCAGGTTTGCCAGGCTTTAAGTTTGAAGCAAGAAAATATAAAAACATCTTCAATAAATTAAAAAAAGAATGATTTTATTAGAATAGTTTCACCTTTGCTGGATCAACAGTTAAAAAATAGGCATGAAATTGAATAAAAAATAGCTGATCTAGTCCCTGAAACACATCAAAATATGTTTTAATTAAAAGTATTTCATGTGCACCTGTAGCTGCTGCAGCTGCAGGTAAAAACCACAGCTTAAATATTCCTGCAGTTTTTCTACACAAAGCCTCAGAGTTCCCTTATTAATGCAGAACAGATCAGGAAGCATGTAGCTGCCGTCTGCAGGGAATATTATATTAATTATGGATATTGGTTTATAGAGAACACTACTGTACCTGGTTGTGAGCCCGCGGCCCCATGTTCTGGACTTCAGCTGACTGCAGGATTTATTTATTTATTTATGGGGAAAAAACTGAGAGGAAACAGGAGCAATGAGACGGAAAGTGGAAATCTGTAAAACTGAAATTAAACAAAGAAGATAAAATGATAAACAATAGAATAAAAACATGCATAATATTAGAGGTAATGCTACTTTTAGTTTTCAGGAAGTGTTTTGCTGCAGTTATTTTGTACATTTCAGCATTTGCTTTGGATTTTTTTTTACAGAAAATCCCGTTCTTTTAGAAGTGTTTGAAATGTTTTTTAGCTTTTAGCTTGTCTTTAGCTGTGTCTGCCTTTAAAACAGGAAGCAGCAGGTTGTAGCAGACTTCAGCTTCGGCTGCAGGTTTCAGGCCTCACTGAGTTTTTAAAGGAGGTGGGTTTCCAGCCACAGAGCGTCTGACCCGTCCTGACCTCAGCCTGGGAGGTTTTAACTCCAGGTGACAGGAAGTCAGGGACGATTTCTACCCAGCATGCATTGTTTCAGGCCCATCACACAGAGCGGAGCTGGTGCTGTGCAGAGAGTAATCAGGCTGAAAACCATGTTAGTCCTTTTCTGTTCACGCTGGACGTTTGTCTTCATGGTTTAGTTTTCTGTGTTGGAAGTTTCCCTCTGGTTTAACTTGTCTTTTTGTATTTCACATGTTCTCCAGGAATATTTCACTTTTCAATTCTTTTTCCCAACATTTCTGTTTCTAGGTTAAATTAAAGTTTCTGCTTCTGATAATTCTGCTCATTGTTTGGTCTTTGTTTCTAAACTCCTCTTCTCATCACATATTTTCTTTACATCCAGTGAGTTTTTAACTTATTTATCCCATTAGGTTCTTTAAAGAGTTAAAGGAAACATCATTATTACCAGTGGTGGGCAGCACTAATTTAAATATTAGTTGCACTACCATTAAAGCACTAACTCAAATATTTAGGTCCCCTTAATTCTAAAGCACTAACACACTAAATATTTAGCAAAAGCTAATTCTAAAGCACTAACACACTAAATAATTAGCAAAAGCTAATTCTAAAGCACTAATATAATCCAGTTGACACCTGAAACATTCTTCATAGTCAACATGAAAAAATATTTTTTGAGTGCAGAATGTTGTAACTTAGTGCCCTTGGCGGGCCAAATGAGAGTCACCCGCAGGCCACATTTGGCCCGTGGGCCTTGAGTTTGTAGATAATTGACACATATATAAACAAAATGTGTGACAGCTTTCTTCCTCAACTGTGAACAGAAATTCAGATTCAGTCTGTCATTTAAAGACCTCAGTTAATTTAGCAAGTCCCAATCTACCAATGAATTAAAAAAAATAGCAAAAGCCCTAAAGCACAAATCAGGAAATTAGTTCCTCTATTAGTGCTTTAGGGGATCTGTGCCCCCCTCTGATTATTACTGCAACTTTTAAATTCAGTCCAATTCAAAATGGCCACCAAGCTAACCAACATTAGCAAAATAAAAAAAGACTGTAACTCTGTTATTTTTACAGATGTTTTGCTAAAACTTGGAGTGGTAGTAGCTGAGGGTCATGCCTAACACACACCCTGAACACTAACAGATCACACAAGGCAGCAGGTGATACACAGTCTGTCAAGTTATGCTACTTTCATCATCGATAATGAAGTTAAAACCAAACAGTGTTGAAACGCTGACTTGGTGTTTTTGCTGATTTTGGATTATTTTTTAATATCAGTTTCATTTTTTGTGTGGAATTAAATCAAACTTTAAAAGCTTAACGTTTTGCAGTAAATGAGTTCAGGACAGGATTCCACAACCAGCTCAGTCAGACGCAGACAGATCACCACAGACACCTCCGTGTTCTCATTTGCTGCTGATAATTACAGCAAGTGTTTATAATTACCCTGACATTGATGTATTGATGTATAAAACACACCTACCTAATGTAAATCATCAGGGAACAATCTTCAAGCTGCACACGTTTCCTCCTGTTTCCCGCTCCTTCACACCTGCAGCCTGCAGCCGGTCTGTGGGCCGGGCCGGGCCGGCTGCACAACGCTGCTCAGGGAGACGGTGACCTTGATACGTCTCCTCGCATTACTCTTCTGCTGCATTACCAGCAAGGCGTGTTGTAACTCCATTACACAATCACACCTGTTTACAAGTCTCGGCAGCGGTGGAGCTAAATGAAATCAATACTCCGGCTCCTGAGCAATTTCACCGTCAGCCTCAAGTTTACATCGTCTCAGATCTTTACAGTCCCGGACCGAATATGAAGCCCGGAGCAGAAGATAAGTAATTACGGGTAACAGAGTGCGTTGTTGGTGGAGTGCGGATAATGTAAGCTGTTAACCGTCTTCTGAAACTGTTCCTGTAAACACACGGGAAGCACCAGGACTCACAATCGATGCTTGTCGTAAAAAGCTGGTAATGGCAGGGAGGAGGTTCACAGAAACAAACTCACGGCTCTTCATCTTTGTGCTGCCGAACCTTAAACATCGACAGGAACAAACCGGCCGGAGCAACACGTTTTATTCAGTTTGTTTTTATTTAAATCCTCACAAAGAGGAGGGGCTTTGCTTTGGGAACCTCAGGGTCTTATTTCTGCTTTTGTGCAGATGATGTGATTTGATTCATCTTTAAACCATGACCCTCAGAGTTCTGTGGAGGAGTTCACAGCCAGCAGCAAAGCAGCTCAGCTCATATCTTACATCATAGTTCTCAATCAGAAAGAGGCGAAACACAAACCTCTCTGGACTAGAGGGGCCTCTGCCTCAGGTTGGAACAGAGGTGGGAAATCCTGGTCCTCCTGCATGTTTTATTTGTTTCTCTGCTCCATGTGTTCATTCACTGAGGGAATTTATTCTTCTGCAGATGCTTGATAATCAACCACTTATTCAAGCCAGGTGTGTTGGAGCAGAGAAACAAGTAAAACATGCAGGAGGACCAGGACTGGGTGTCAGGATGGAGAAACAGATCTGCAGTAATGAGTGAGTTACTCCAGTCTGTTGTGGTGAAAAAGGAGCTAAAAAGCAAATTTGTTTATTTATTGGTCCATCTGTCGTTTAATATTTAGTGAAACTGAACCAGATTATTTGCTTGTTCTTGTCTCCAACAGTGAAAAAACAGCCGTCAAAATAGCAACTTTAAGGTTTTATTTATCTAATTTCATAAAGCAGAAATGATCAAGTGAGCATTTTGTCCAGATTTTACTGATAAGTAAAGATTAATCCTGATAATATTCTGATCTGTGGGCGTTTTATTCTGTGTTAGTCAGGTTAGTCTTTATTTCATTGTATTTACAGCTTTACTTTACTCTCCATGCTGTCCTCAACTCGGAGGCGGAGCCAGAGGGGTGCCACCCCCAAAATGATTGACAAGCGGGGTGGCGTTTGCATTTCAAAGATGGGCATTTAATGAGGAACTGTTTTTGCTAGCTGCTAGCTTTTTGTACTTCATAGGTATTGCTCTTGGCTACCACCACACTGAATTTCAGCTCTGTGTTTCTAAAAAAATATCTTTGACAGCCATCATGAATTTTATAATTGGAATTTAGATTGTAAATAATTGTTTCTAAGCTAGTACTATGCTCATTTTCAGCTGTGCATATTTAAAATGACTAAATTAAAGTGCTTAAATGAAATTAGCATTAGCAGTTATCTTAGTTGACTAAAAATCAGCATTTTCTTCTCAATCTTAAATACAATCACACACAAAATTTCATCTGAATATTTCTTAGAACAGCTCAATTAGAGCCATTTGAAGTTGCTGAGGATGCCATCTCAAATTTTCAAATCCAGAGTAGTTTTATTTATTTCATCATCGTCATCACTTTATTTATATAGCAGATTTAAAAACAACAGTGTTGACCAAAGAGCTTCACAGACACGATACAATTAAAACTAATAACAAACTAAAAACAAATAAAAAGACACAATTACAAATTCCTGAGGTTGCTCAAATTCAATGTAAATTAAAAGCCAGTGTAAAAAATTGAGTTTTTAGATTTATTGGTATGATACCCCTAAAAATAGCTTGTGCCACCTGATGCAACACTGTCTAGCTCCGCCCCTGCCTCACCTTCGGCTGTGCTGATGATGTTGGTGCAAACGAACATTTAACGATGTGATTTGAGCGCACGCTGCAGATCATCACGTAGAACATGTCTGACCACAGTGTGACTCCAGGTCAAACAGCTCTTTCCTCTCACCCTGACTCCGGCTGCTGGGTTTGTCTGACAGCTGTGCTGAGAAGCGATTGAGACCATAAATCTTGTACTCATTATCGTTCCAGCAGATATTTTGTGCTGTCAGGCTGCAGCAGCAGGAACGGTCTCATCCCAGGGGATTTCTCTCTAATAGAAAATTCATAAAATCACCAAGTTAGGTTTTATCTGTCTCTCAGCTGCTGTTTTTTTTTTCGTCTTCTCAGAGAGAACTGAGTTTATGACATGTCCTCACCAATTCCATCACCATCTTGTTGTTGAACTCAGGGAAGCGCCACAGATCCAGGTTCTGCAGCGGAGCTCTAATTTCCTGTCTGCACACAGAGACGGTGGCTCATTCAGACGGATTACTAAGTCAGAGACGGTGTTCCTGTGAAACGTTTCAGTCAAAACAAAAACAGCAGCGTCTGAAGGTTTACAACCATAAACCAGAAAAATGACATTTTCTGCTAAAACTCAGTGTGACGGCTCAACAACAGCCGAAATTTACTGAAGAAGAAAAGAAAAGACTTCTTAAAGTTAAAAGAAATTAGTTGAAAACTATGAGGCAGGACAGAAGCTAAAGCAAATGTAAGACTAGCTAAAAACTAAAAAGCACAATGTAAGCTAAAAGCTACAATAATATAACACTAGAAAATGTGGCTCTAGATAAAAGCTAAAATAAACACAACACCAGCTTAAATAAATGTGTCACTGACTACAAGCTAAACTAAACAAAACACTAACTAAAATAAATGTGACACTGGCTACGACCTAAAAAAACACTAGCTAAAATAAATAACTGGCTACAAGCTAAAGCACAGCAGCTAAAATAAATGTGACACTGGCTACAAGCTAAAGCACAGCAGCTAAAATAAATGTGACACTGGCTACAAGCTAAAACACACCAGCTAAAATAAATGTGACACTGGCCACAAGCTAAAAAACACCAGCTAAAATAAATGTGACACTGGCCACAACCTGAAAAACACCAGCTAATATAAATGTGACACTGGCCACAAGCTAAAAAACACCAGCTAAAATAAATGTGACACTGGCTACAAGCTAAAACACACAAGCTAAAATAAATGTGACACTGGC
>JAUBOC010000149.1:1741971-1774704 GCA_032275365.1 Anablepsoides cearensis | reverse complement strand
TGTGTGTGTGTGTGTGTGTGTGTGTGTGTGTGTGTGTGTGTGTGTGTGTGTGTGTGTGTGTAGATGCTGGCATGAATAGCAGTCAGCTTGTGGGATTGCCTGGGTGTTTTCAGGTCTGTCAGGTGCTCTGGTGCCTGAGCGTGCGTGCTGCAGGCTGCATGTTGGGGATAAAACCGGGGAACAGATGTGCTTTCAATAATGACTAAATAAAGATGCAGGGAAGCACCAGCAGGCGCACTAATCAACGCCTTCAAGTGCACAACTTTCCTGACAAACTCCAGTTTGTGTGTCTCGCAGCGTTCGTGGCTGAACGCCCACATCTGCTGTCGACACAAACTCTGGGTCTGACACGGGGAGGGAGCACAAACACACAGAGAATTACACGACTTCAGTCTGGCTCCGCTCTTTGGCCTGCGTCACGTTTAAACCAACAAGACACTGCGAATAAAACAACACGCTGCCTTTCCAGACTAGATGATGGATTTAGAGCCAAACGCTGCAGGAGTGAAAGCATTTAGAACTTTAGCTCAACTTTTCTCTCAGTTTTTCACCACATGTTCCTTATTTTCTAACTACAACAAGATGAAACTGAAGCTTCACAGTAAAATCACAAAAACCTACAGAAACAGGTAAACAATAAATATGTTAAAGAAAGTTTAGAAGTTTAACTTTTTTGATTCATTTGTTTATATTTAAACTAAGATTTGTTGAGTAAAGTCTGCAGATAAAATGCTTTGTTTACAATGAGTACAGACCTGCATTTCAGAGTTAGAATACATGTTAACTTATTGGAGTTTGATATAATTTATGTAAATAAATAATTTGCATTGAGCATCTTTAAAGACCGGTCATATCAGCTGCAGCCATTTTGAAATCATTCAGTTGATTTTCACTTTTAAAAGATTTTTGTGTAAATTTATCTTGTAATATTTTGCTAACAGACAAACAAATGAATATAAACCCAGCAGCAGGTGATGCTGAAAAACATAATGTGTTGTTTTTTTTTACACATGGAATTATCACTTTTGTGTTTCTTGCAGCTTAAACAACTTCTTGAGATCTAAAGCATTTTATTAAAAGTTCTGCTTGTTTTATGAACAAACACTAAAATGACTCAGAAATCAATAATCTGTTGAGAGATGAGAAACAAGTTTGACAAAAATACAATCAATTAATTTGTTCTCTAAACTCAGATTCTGCTTTGTTTGAAGCAAACAGCTAAAACTGTTAATAATAAAGGGTTTTTGTTTTGATAAGTTTTGTGAAGCTGAGGGTTTATTGGTTTATAAAAACAGAAACATTTGACACTTTTTTTAAACTTAAATTAGATCAAAACTCAGAGTTAATTAGAAGCAGGTAGAAATTCAGATTTTTCCTAATTAAAAGTAAACATTTATAAAATAACTTTATACCTCCAACAGATATATTTTTTTATTACTGATGAGTTTTTCCTGGCAGTAAATAATTTTACCTCCAGTCTAAAAATGACTTCCCTTCTTCAGATGAACTCCTGCAGGAACACAAACAAACAAACAATATCCTCACGTCCTGTGAGTGAGTAAACTCATGTGATCAGTGCTGCAGAACAGAGGAACACAGGTTCCTCCACTCTGACAAGCTTCCAAAATAGAAGCTCTAACAAACCAAGTTCCAGGCATCAGAGCAGATAATCACACAGAGAGGGAGGAAGAGGAGCGCTGAAGGGTTCAGACCAAGAAATGAAGACAAATAAAAATAATGACTGATGGAGGGCTGGAAAACAGAAACATGTGATAAAACATGTAATAGAACATGTGATAAAATATGTGTAATAGAACATGTGATAGCTAAAACAAGCTAAACGCTAGTTAAAAAAATGAAAAGAAGCAAAACACCAACTAAAAATTACAAAATGCTACCAAATATCCTGAAATTTATACTGAATTTATAAACTAGCTAAAATCTAAAACAAGCAAAAATAGCTAAAACAAATAAAAAAACTAGCTAAAACAAGCATAGCACAAGCTAAAAGCTAACCTAGATAAAATAATAGCTACAACAAATACAGCCCTAGCTATAAGCTGAAATAGGAAAAACAGTAGTTGAAACAAATGTAACACTAGCTAAAAGAACCCGAACACAAGGGGGCCACAGAGGGGCACAGGAGGGCCACAGAGGGGCATTGTGGGTAAAGTTAGAGGAAAACATCCTGCTCAGTCCAGCTCTTTATTGTTTTTAATTAAAGCTGACAGGATTATTGCCGCGTTCCCTTGGAGTGCAGTTAACACACACTCGGCTACAAAAAGGAAGGGTGTGGAGCTAAAACCTGACTAATGATGAGAAACATCAGTGTTGGGGGTGTGGGGGTGTGTGTGGATGGGGTGGGGGGCACACAGTTGGATGAGGAGATTCATCAAACTGAAAGGAAGTCAGGAGGAACAGTTTGAGAGGAGTTATTAAAGGTGAAGGAGCGCTGGAGGCCGGACGGACAGAGGGACACATGGGAGGAGGATGATGGAGAGGGATGAATGGGGTGGGGGGGTTGGATCAGTGTGGGGAGGGTAGGGGGGGGTTTCACTTCAAAAGGCCAAATCTGGAGAGGAGACAGGCTGCCATGGAGAGAGAATTATGGAGCTGAACGTGTGGGCTGACTGATACATGATCACATTATTCCAGCTGCTTGTTCAATCAGTCTGACGCTTTGTGCTGCGTGACCGATGACGTGCTCGCTCTCATCTTTTTAGCTGTTTTACTTCTGTGCAAACAGCCTCATCATCATCAAACTTCCTAAAGTAGAGATTAATACTGAACAGAAAGACTACAGAGCTGCACGTGGCGAGTCGGAAACAGATCTGATTTTATCAAATAAAACATCAAAGCGTCACTAAATCCTGTTTGACTCATTCAGAGATTAAAGGAAAGTTTAAGACTTAAAGACTTTGACTGCAGCCGTGTAGATCACATCCTCTATTCCATCGTACTTCCTGTCTAAATATTCTGCACAACTCCAACAGCCTCAGAGATGAAGCGAGGAGTTTGTATATTTAAATAAATATGTCATTTTTTTTAGAAAAGTTGTTGTTTATAAAATAGTTGTGCTCAGGTCAAAACAAATTACCACCAGCGATAAGAAACTTCATTTTTTACAGATTTTCTTTTTTTTTGTGATAAATTTTCCTTTTTTTAACCATTAATGTTGCACAGATTTAAGTTTTCTCTGTTTTTTTTTTGATTTATCTCTAAAGTTTTGATTAACTTTACGCAGCACATCTCTTCCTGTTTATCTGATGCACATTAAAAATCTGCTCCTGTTTTCAGTTTGGCTTTGTTTTATCACCATCTGTAAACCTCCAGATAAACTCCATATCTTACTATTTGTTTTTTGTGATCTATGTTTAAAAAGCAACGCAGCAACTAAAACCCAGAACCTTTCCTCAGTTTAACTTTAGTGTTCATTTTCAGCTGCTTCACAACAAGAAACATCTCAGGGTTCATTTAAAACAAAGTTTCTGTACATATTTATCATCAAAATGTTTGCCTGGAGAAAAGCAAAGCAACATTTGGTGGATAAATCACGTCAGAAGGTAACAGCAGCGCAAATAAAATCAACTTTTATCAAAAAAAAATCTGAAAGGTGAAATGAAAAGAGAATAATTGGCTGCTGCACAAAGAGCCTGCAGCCGTCGCTGGGAGGCTGAAAAGAATTTACAGTGGGAGGTGGCTGGCTGCTGGTCCTGCTGGGGGGGCTTTCAGGCCCGTATAGAGGATCCTCAGGGTGCATGATGGGAAATAATACGGCGAACGCGGCGCTGCGAGGCCTTGAAAGGCTGGCTCTGTTGTGAGCAGAAAACATAATTAAAAAGGATTTTATATTTCTAAAACGAGAGCCTGAAGGTGTCAAACCTGAAAGTCCAACTGTCAGTGAAGGCAGCATCAGAGGGGCGGAGCCAGTCAGCTGATCTTTAAAATAGATGTAAGGAAATTGACATAAAACACAATTTTACCCATTTTGTCACATAACTGGCATATTACCTTTTAAACTGAGTGAAACAGGAAGTGACATCAAAGGGGAACCCTTTAAGAAAAAAAACTCTTTGTTTATCATAACAATATTATTTGAACTCTGACTCTTCTTCATTTCTCTTTAATATTAATGCAGATGTCCCCTTTGACGTCACTTCCTGTTACTGAACATGCAAATATCTCAACAACAGTCTGAGCGGCATGACATTTGTTTTATAATATCTTTTTAATGTTGTCTTTCCAAAAATGTATTTGTATTTATTACAAAAGTTTGACATCACAGGTACTTTAAATCACTTTAAACCATCTGTGCAAAAGTGATTCTTGTTGTTTAGCAGCAGTCAGTTATAAACTCACAATTTGTTCCTGTTTTTTTTTTTTTTTAGCTGAAACCATAAAAAATACAGAAATAATTACAGGAAATAAGATTGTAGGTGATAAACAGTCAGCTAATTAAATCTGTCAGATCCTGCATCCGTTAGATTTTACAAGTTTTACGTGTTTTTAGTTAAACTGTATCAGTTTTTTATTTTTTACCTTGCTCCTCGTTGGCAGGATTTATTACAGAAGCGTCTGTGAGAAAAAGCTCAGCGCCTGGTTTTTCCACACGAAAAGGTTGATTTGTAACCTTTTTCCTGAGGCGACCTCTTGTTGAGAACAGAAAATGACTCTGCTCCCCCCCAGGCTGTGGGGGTGTAATCATGTGTTCACATCAGTTTAATTACCAATTACTCAGAGGACGATAGCATTAGATGCTTCTCCAGGCGGCTAAAAATACAAAAAATGATTTAAAGCTTAGAAATCCAAACTGTTTGCGTAGATTCATCAAAAATAAACATTTAAAACCGATTTTTAACACTTTTCTTGAGGTTCCTGGTTTGAAGATAAATGAAATATTTGATCATTTTATCAGCGAGTCGATAATTTCCTTGGAAATCTGGGTCAGAAAACAACGATTTAATACGTTTTGCATGAATTATTGGATTTAATTGTCTCATCAGGATCTTCTGCAGAAGTTTAGCTGCAGATTATTTCCTCAGTTTTGCAGAGAAACAGGAAGCAAATGAAATCTTCATGTTTTCTGTTTTTTCTTTAGCAATAATTTGAATTATTGTTCTTTGAAGGTTGTGAGGATAAATTGTTTAAACTTTTTTAAGCTTAATAAATAAAGTGGAGCTAAACAAAATAACAAATCAGAACCTTTCTTGTTTTCTTGCATAAATAAACTTATTCATGAATTAATTTTTATTTTCCTGATAAAGTTATTTAAATCAGCAAATAGTTTCTGTTTTTCTCCTAAACTCCTGCTGTTCTTCTGGTTTTCTTTATTTTTATGACATGAAACAGATCCATCTGCTTTTAATTTGAAATTCTGATACTTTTTCAAAATAAAACTCTGTGTTTTAGTTATGTGTGCTGCACCTTTAAAAGCCTGAACGCTCATGATGTAAGACCCCAGCCACCTGTGAGGGTCTGTCTGTCCTCGTCAGTCATCCCTGGACCGAGGCTGATTCTGGGGGTCCGGCTTATCACAGCCCAGAATCTCACCCGGTGGGATGGGGGTTAACAGAAAACTGGTTCTAAAATGATGTTCTACCTCAGCCTCGGGGTGGGGTCAGCGTCTGAGATTAGGGTGAGTGTGTGCAGCTCGTGTGTGTGTTCCTTCAGATGGAGGAGTGTGTGTGTGTGTGTGTGTGTGTGTGAAGGAGAGTGAGGGGACCTTCAGAAAGCGAATGAGTGAGTAAGGCACAAGAAACAAGTGATTACTAACCTCCAGGCTCTGCTGTAAAATGTCAAACCTCTGAGAAATCAGCCCTGTGCCCCCCCCCGTGCACAAATCCTGACTTCAGCTGATGTTTTTTTTTCTAAATGAGGATCTTTCTCTTCATTTTGTTCCAAATTTTCAAATCAACAACTCTTCTCTTCCTTTACAAACATATTAAAGATTTAAAAAGGGCACAATATCTATTTAGGTCATGAGGAGAACTGAGGAGTTTGCTGCAGAAAACGATGCTGAACTGCTGCTCCTCCCTGATTTAAACATTTCTTTTAACTCTGATGATGTTAGCAGGAAACAGTTTTGAAAGATATTTATATTCAGCTGCAGACAGTTAAAAACCTTACGTTTGATGTTTAACCATGTTGGGTTCATGTTGATTAATAAGATGAGGAATGATGTACATTTTCACAGTTAAATTTACGGATGCTGAAATTTAAATTGAAAAATAAATAAAAGGAATACGACCCTTTGCATCTACTAAATGCTCATACACCAGTCCTGTATGTTTCCAATCCAGGAAAGGTTTTTAACATCTATATTTTTACCAATAAACACTCAGACTAAAGCAATGGAAAGAGCTTGAGAAACCAATCATACCAGGAACACAGGAAGGATTAGCTAAACGTTTTAGACCACGAGCAGAGCCAGAGGGGTGGCCACCTCAAAAATAACTTTTATAAACCACTGATTTAAAAAAATATTGTTTGTAATAGTTCTGAGTTTCAAAACTGGTTAAAGAAAATTGCAATGATAGAGTAACTAAAGTTCCCTGAGGTTTTTTAAAATTAGTTTTAATTGTACTTTATATTGTTGATCAGTATGTTTTAGATCATTCTTTACTATTAGACAAAATGTCAGCTCAAAATTTCTCAAAAAAACAATTTTTTTATATTTGCCCCCCTAAATATTGGCCACCCAATGAAAAAACGTTTAGCTCCACCCCGGTTTTAAATTACAGAGAACTGAATGGTTTGCCCTCCTGCATGAACCGGTATGAGAAAGACCAGAATCACCTGAATGAACGTGGTCCATCTTTAAACTTCTGCTACATGTAAAACCTGCAGACACGATGTGATAAATCAAATGAACACTCTAAAAAAGACCGAACTTCATGCATTAAAACAGATTTTCTTCGTCTCTGGTGTCGTTTTCTTGGAGTCAACAGTTTAGTGTTGGCTGAGACGGCCTCCTCCCACTGAGCGCGCTCACATCAAGTGTCTCTCAGCTCGTCATGTCTTCACTAAGAGCTTACAAGGATGACTTAAAGGCAGCATTAAATCATGAAACATGAAAGAACACACACACATCCTCAGAAAAACTGGCAGAGCAAATTCCTCCTACTCAGGGCTTTGGATTTGTAGGACGGTCCTCCACATCCTGCACCGCGTGAAACAAACCCTCTGAATGAAAACACCAAGTTTCCATCACTTCACGCCACCTTCCTGCCAAGCTGCTTGGCATTCCTGCCATGAAACTTCTCCATGTTTCTGTGGCAGAAATCAGCTCGACTGCACTGCAGCTTGGCTCCGACCCTGGGAACGTGGCGTTCAAGCTGTTTGTGAAACTCAGACGTGTTTGGCTTTAAAACACCAGCTGAGATTCAACAAACTGCTCTTAATCTCAGGTTGTCAGAAACCTCTGGGAGTTTTAGAGTTGTTGATTTGACACTTCAGAACGACGCAAATCAAATGTTTTCATACATAATGTTTATTTTTAACACTCTTTTATTTTAGTCCAAGTCACACTAATTTAATTTGACAAAACTTCTAAGAGAAAAATCAAAGGTTGCCTGAAGGAGTGCACGTCCCCCACTGCCTTTTCTTTCATCTAAGATGGCCGCTCAGCTAAACTTTACCTCAATATTTATCATTTAGGATAAGTTTTAGCCAATTTTATGAGGAGGTTTTGCAGTTTTCCCTCCTGGTTTCACACCTGGTTTGGATTCGCTGATCGACCCTCAGCTGTCAGTGATTACTCCTCTTCCTACCTGCTGTGTTTGTCCTCAGCTCTGAGCTCAGTTTATTGTATTTTGGATTTTTTTCTTCTTACTTCAGGACTTCCTGCAGCTCCTGGTGTTTGTAAGTCTTTTTTTTTTATTTTAAGTAATATTTGTCTGTTGCTGCTGTGAGTTTGTTTGACTTTTAATCAGAAACTGTGACATGAAGCTTCTCCTGCTTGACTTTTGTCTTGGGATCAAAATAAGTGTGAGCTGTCTTTCAGAGTAATGTAATTTGATTTGTTCTTTTATGATAAAAAGTCCTGAAACTGTCAGATTAATAGTAAAACTGTTTTTGAATGAATAAATCTGTAGGATTGAATGATTTTCAGGGATGTGAGGACTGATCATTGAGTTAGTAGTTAAATTAAATTTTTAAACACTGATAGTTGAACTGATTGTGGTTTTTCCCTTATATCAAACAGAAATGTGCAAAGTTGAGATTTATCTTCACACAGTTAGAAAACCAAGGTAAAAAGGTGTTAATTGTTGTGCTGCAGCAGAGAGGATGACTGTAGAGATGTTGACATTCCGTCAGCAGATGCTGCCATTTTCTTCCCAAACTGCTGTGACCAGATTTTGAGAGGCTGCTCTGTGTGTTTGCTTCATTATTTCTACAGGTTTCAACAAAGGGTGTTGACATCAGGTAGTTAGCTACAGCCTCGTCTTTAAGTTTATAATTTTTGTTGACGTGTTCTGAAGAGACAATGTTTTGAAAATAGGATCAAAGTAAATCACCTGAGTTTTTCTAGTGAACCTTAAAGAGATCAGCTGTCATAAAGAACATTGTTTTATCTGCCCTGGTTCCAAATTTGATAATGATTTGAAACATCGAAATATGTTTTTCTTAATCTGGAATAACTCTTGTTAGCAAACTGTGTTGACGGTCGTCTTCATCACCTGACACATTTAACACGCTGTCATTGGTTCAGGAGCTTTGTTTACTAAACACATGTCCACATGGTTTTTCAATTGTTCCATACTTTCTAAGACACAGTAAGTTTGCCTTGTAATTTTATTTTATACCTTTTCTGCTACTTTTGAATTGGTTATTAAGTTTAATTTGTTTTTAGGATATAAGATGCTTCCTACAAAAACCAGAATGTGAATCTTTTCCTAAAATTTCAATAACTAAGTAAGTTATGAGCAAAAATAGAAAATAAGAAGGTGAAATGGTCACAAAGGCTCCATTGGTTCTGCTGTGAACTGCAGCAAGAAAACATGAGCTAAACAAACATCAATAACTTCCCACATACTTCAGATAATCACATGATTTTGGTGTTATATTGTATGGTTTATAATGTTCTTTTGGAATCCTGTGTCAGATTAAGTATTGGTGTAGGATTAAAAATGTATCCACATCCCTATATATGGTTTGTTTAGGAAGAAAAATCTCATTCAGATCCTGAGATTTTGATGCAATCTTTGGTTTTACAAGCTCAAACACACTGAGTTTTAATGTGCAAAACCTAAACAATATGAGCAAACCCAAGTTGTTTTTGATCAAATTATGATAACTATTAAAAGTCCCAAATTGTAATAAAATCCATTTTTACTGGATGCAGATAAAATCAAACAAGAAAAATTAAAACCTTTTTAAAAATTGGTTGAAAAATAAAGAAGTTCTGCAAATAGAATAATAAAAGAGGTAAATTTGGGCACTGACCCAATCAGATTACGCTGCTTGTGCGTCTGAAAATCACACTTTAGAGTTAATGTTTTTTTTATGTAGAAACAAACCTTCAACATGAAATAAGAAATACATATTTTTCTCAAGTTGTTGCAGATAAATGCTTAAAATCCTGAATGTTTTTAGTTTTTGTTGCTTCTCTCTTGGAGCTGAAAAGGTTTTCTCTGTTTTCCCTCTCTGACCCTCGCAGTAAAACAGTCTGATAGCTTCAGATTAGAAGCCACTTCTCTCAGAATGCAGTCCTTCTGAAAAGTGGAGCATCTTTGAACGTCCTTGTCCCCTCCACACACCCACACACACACACACACACACACACACACACACACACACTCCTGAAAGCCATCACCTCAGTTACGTCAGCGGGGACGTCTCAGGATGACTGGCAGGACCCTCTAACCCTCTGTTCCTCTGTGTTTAGAGACTGAAAGATTATCCAGCGAGCAGCAACCTCTCCTTTGACTCTTATCCATCCATCTACTTATTCACCTCCCTCACCTCCCCCCACTCTTCTTTCTCTATAAAAATCTTTAACACAAACTGCTGTGGAGGTAAAAGCATTGTATGTAACCCCTCTTAGCTTAGTTAGCTAACACTTAGAGAGAAAAACAACAAATGACTTTAAAATAAAATAAATTAATTTATGTTCAGTGGAATTATAAAGAAAAACTAATGAAACTAAGATTTTTCTTCATGACTTTTATCAAGTTGAATTAATTTCATTGATCAATGTGAGTTTTCTGTAACAAAAAGCCTTCAGGAAGCAGAGTTATGCTTTCAGCTCTAATGCAGATAAACATTCTGTATTTGTGTCGGAGCTAATGCACCTTCATATGGATCAAAGGCATAATGAGGGAAATAAGTCAGTCAGTGTTTGGGTTGGCCGGCTGTCAGGAGGTAAGACTTGATGTATTTTGCTGTGTGGATTGGCAGATGTATGGAGGGGAGATCAAAGAATGGCTGAATGGAGGGATGAGGGGGAGGTGCAGGCAGGAGGAGAGGTGATTAAAGAGCCAAGGCCACGGAGGACGGCCCAGATCGACCTGAATCCAACATGAAATCATGAGCTGTGTGTGTGTGTGTGTGTGTGTGTGTGTGTGTGTGTGTGTGTGTGTGTGTAGGAAGCCCCTCCATTAAACCAAACGTTTCTAACCGGGGCGACATCTGAGAGATTCTTTTAATTCCACCTTAAAGATGAACATCCTGACATGATGGGAGCTTTCAGTCCAACATGATTACAGGCTTCTGTTGTTTTACGATGGAGCCGCTGACTTCTCCTGCTTTCAGGCTGTTTGCTGCCAGAAGCCCACCTCTCTGCTTGATAGACCGGTTCCTGGGTTTAAGCATCAAACAAATCCAAACTTGTGACCCTCGTCTGAGGAGTGAGACACTTCAACAATCGCTTCACTCAGATTTCAGCCTTTGAGGCAAATAAATGGTGGAAAAATAGACCCTAGAACAGTACGGATCTTGAGGAAAGTTGTTGAGTATTGGGGGCCACCACAGTCAAAGCCTGGCCCCCTCTAGAGCATTAGAGGATCTCAGTTCTCTGTTTGGAGTATAAACGTGCAACAGAGCCAATAAATAACTGGGTGCCGATTTAAAACTTAAAAAGTGAGTAAAAGAATTTTACAATCAATGTGAAAACAAACAGGCAGCCAGTGTAGATCAGCTAACAGCAGTGATGTGATCCTGCCTTCTACCTGCAGCAGCATTCTGGACTTTCTGCAAACGATGGAGAGATGATTGTTTCAAACCAACATATAGAGATGAGGTCAGCCTAGAGGTAAAGAAGGCATGGACAAGAGTTTCTAAGTCTTTATAAAGAATTGAAGATGTTGCTTTGGCAATTACAATTAAGGTCAAAACAGTAAAAACGACCAGAAGAACAGCAGGAGTTTAAGAGAAAAACAGATGCTTTTGTGATCACTGTTGAAAAACACTCCAAGATTTATGACCACAGAGGAACAATAAGGAGCAAGTGGGCCAAGAATCACAGGAAAACCATCAAGAGGAGAAAGATTACCAAATAAGATAACTTTTTTTTTTCCTGGAGACAATTCAAAAGTCTGCAGTGGGACAGAAACATCTGAATCAAAAGGATAATAAACTTGAATGTCATCAGCATAATGGATATTTTGTTTTTTTTTAGATATTGATCCCAACAGCAGCATGTACTAACAAAAGAATAGGTCCTAAAACAGAGCCTTGAGGTACACCACAGAAAATCAGAGTTGAAGATTATTCCTTAATAGAAATGTAAAATGACCCGTCTGCCAAATCTGACTTGAACCCTGTTAAAACTCAGCCTTTAAGACTGACATGTAACGTATAAAGTGAATTTCTTCCCAGCAAGCCTTTAGCATTATAGGCTGTGAACAAGAGTCTGTTTCATGTCTTTCTATTCTCCAACATGACTGACAGGAGTGACTTTAAACATGGTGCCGGGCAGGAGTTGATCTAAAGTGACTTTGATTTTGTTTACAACATCATTACAGCAGGAGGAATTAATTTGCTCCGTTTGCTCTGCGGGGCCAAACAGGCCCTGAGCCAGAGCTTACTCATTATTTATGTCACACAGATTTCCCCCCAAACTGCATTTATGTGGCCTTTTTGCATTTTGGTGCCAGAAAAGATGATCTGCCAGTCGACTGATGGTTTCAAATATTTAACAAGTTTTATTTTGGACGTGGTGTTTTAATATCTGCTTCCAGCTTTTAGAAAATATTGATCTTTTTCATGTCTACAAATGACTACATTTACAAGCCAGCTTTTAATTGAGCCATGTTTTTATTTTTCTCTGATTGCAGAGAAGCAGAGCAGAACTTCTCTTGTCTGTAAATACTTTCCTGTAAATATTCCTCAATCCTTCTCACTTCATCACGTTCAGTTTGATGAACAGTTTTATGTGAAACTGTGACATTTATTGTGTTTAATCGTCAAACATTTATTGGTTATTGTGCAGATTTAACTGATGCATTTAAAATGTTCTGCACATGTTTTGAACTTCCTGTTAGGGGGCTGCCCCTCATCCTGGAAAAACTTACATTTCAGACGTTAGAATTATCATTAATTTGAACTCCTCCTTGTTTCAGTTTCCACACTGAAACTCTGTTTTATTTCCAGTGAGTCACTCAGGTTGAGGGATCCCAGTAAAGATGCAAAGTTTTGATCAGTTTTTAGTTGTTTTAATGGGTCTTAGCTCCACTTTAAGATGATGGAACATGTTGACCTTGACTTCAGCCCTGGAGTAACTGCTGCTGGAGAACAAGTCAGAGGGAATTTCAGTCAAAGGCACCTTTTTGTTTTAGACCTGCCAAGAATCCACACAGCCCACTGAGCTGCTGGGTACAAGAAGAAAAACCCTGGACTACAGTCAAAACATCTCAGGCGTCTGAGGACCAGAGTCCTCTGTCTGACATTTATTTATCTCATTTAACTCGGCAGACTTTGGGCTGAAGGAGGACATAAATTCAACTCCTTCCTCCTTTCAGCTCCTCTGTTTTTGTGGTCGGGTCTTGGAGATTACAGTCCCACCAGAGAGGACAGCCGGTCCAGTACCTGCAGTGAGTTCAGGGTCTGCAGGGTCTCCTCTCAGGAGGGACAGAATCAAGCACCTGAATCACCTGAGCTGTTAAATATCTGCCCATTAATGACACAAACTGTGAATGTTTGAAACATCAGGGGCTGCCCACACATATGCCTGCTTTTAAATCCTTTTAGGACTGACTGAACTTAGTAAGAATCAGCTCTGCCTGAATGAGCTCAAAGTGTTATTTACATAAGGGTGGAGGAAACGTGAGTTTTGTTTCAAATGTTTGAAAATCTGTTTTTCTACAGGATAAGGATAATGATGGGAGAGTGTCATGCATGACGGCGTGGAGGCATTACTGTTAGGAGTCAACAGATGGCAGGATGTAGCTGCATCATTTGTATGCACCAGCATGCCAACACACACGCACACACGTGCACGCACAGCAGGGGCCGGCAGAATACACAGTGAGCTTTCAGAGGACGGAAGGATTCTCCGCTCTGCTGTGATTAATGGGCTGATTGAGGCTGGAGCCAAAATGGGGGGTGGGCTGGTTTTGAAGCCCACTAATGAGGTGATAATGGAGAGGTGGGTGGCTGAGGCCGCCACCCAGCAGAACGCTGGAAACATGGCTGTTTGAGAGAGGAGCTGTTTGAACAGTGGAGGCGTAGAGGTGCCTGCTTTCATTCCCTCTGAGTGTGGATCAGGCGGGAGCGGGGGGCTCTGACATGATGAGGGGATTTCACTGAGACTGATTGCTGGTTCTGCTATTTTGTTCGTCTGTGTTGGACAGGTGGGCGGGGTGAAGCAGGAGATGTTTCTATTGTGCTGTTCATGAAACATCTGCAAGTTTACTGACAAATATGTAGTGGAGGACAGAGTACAAATCAAAACATTCTGATTTCTGACTTTGTTTAGCTTCAGTTTGTCTGACAGGTTTTATCAGCTGTTTTACACTAATACAAATATTAACTCAAGCTAGAAATCACTGTTGTGCAGAAGCCTTTAAAAGAGATTCAGATGTTCAGCAGTCAGTATCTTACCTGCAGCAGAATGAGCTGTTTGGAGACTATTATGGATTTGGTCTGAAGCCTTTTTATAGAGCAAATGTCTGTTTTACAATGACAAATACTTTTTACACAAAACCTATTTTTCCTCCATCAGGCTGCTTTAATTTAAATTTCTGGTTTTACTTAGACTCTCAGTAGCTGCCTGGTTGGAGCAGGATCTGCAGGTTACAAAAATCTTATATTTAATACAGAAGGAGGAATTGTTGACAGACATGTTTTGGTTGGAAACAGATGAAGTTTGAAACATTTGCAGAGATGGCTGAAGTGGGTTATAGCCAGGGCTAAACCCTCTCTGCTGTTTACAAGAAAAAAGAAAAAACAACGTTAAAACCCCCAAAAAGAATATTAGATCATGTTTTGTGGAATTCACAACACAACTGGTGCCAAGAGTCTGGAGAAAATCCCAGAGTTTTTCCAAAGGGTTTACTTTTCACAGCCCGGTTTATTTAATGTCTTTACAGGATGATTGACAGATGCCTGGTCCCGCCCCCTCAGTTTGCTCTTTGGGGCTAATTTTGTTCAGCCCAGGGCAGATGAAGGCCACAGGCTGCAGCCAATGAGGGTGGACTTCAGAGTTTGGATGTTAACTAGTTACATTTACTCAGTTTTACTTCAGGAACTTTGTGGAAAAATGTACTTTTAGGAGTGATTTTACTATGAGGTACTTTTTACTTATTACTCCTGAGTAAAATTTCTGGATACATTACCTGCTGCAAATAACTTCACTGAATGAAAAACAAGTTCACCAGAGACACAAAAACACACTCCTGCAAAAAGAAACTTCATTTTGCCTGAATTTATTTTATGTTGTTTATATGAATTATTTTCATTTTGATCTTTCAGTTACTAAATTTTCCTCCATAGGTTTTTATTTTTGTCTGATGTAATTTTTAAACTTTAAATGATGTATTGATCAGTTATTCAGTACTTGAATAAAACTATGTTGAAGTAGTGCTACTCTTACTTGAGTACAATATTTGGCTACTCTGCGCCTCAGGTGGACGTACAATAACGTGTGTGTGTGTGTGTGTGTCTGGGGGGGGGGGGGGGGTTTGGTGTAGACTGAGATGGAGAGCAAGATGAAAGTAAACAAGGAGGATTATTTAATTTCTCACTCCTTTTCATTAATATCTGGAGGAAAAACTGGAAGTGTGGAAGTTGAAGGAGGACAGACCAAAGGATATTCAAATTTGGCAAAAGGAAAAGCAGCAAAACTGATGTTTTTCTGACTGGCTAATGGCTAGCGTAGCTAACAAATCTCTCTTCTGTTGAAATTCTAGCAGGTGATTAAGTAATGAACAACTGTCAGAGGCTAAGCTTGGTTTTATGGTTGTCATAAAAAGACATGTCAAAGGTTTACTTTATTTCAAACTGGATGCTTCTGTTTGAATCCAATCTGCAGGATTTCATTATACATTATATATCTGTTTGCCCACCCTGCAGATATCACCAGCACCACTGAACATTTGTTTTAAAATCTTTCAGCATTAGTGTTAAGACATTAAAACAGCTAAAATACATAACTGTTCATTTTACAGCTACCTTTAGCTGTGGTAGTAGCTAAAAGTCATCCTAACACATTCTGAGTGCTAAAAGATCTTTAAAACTTTTAAATATTTTCCATTATGTTTCATCACATAAATAAACACATAAATATAAGTTTGACATTTGCTCTGAACAGTTTCTATTTCTTCACGGAGTTGTTTTTCAGTGAGCTATGATCACCTAAACCAGGTTGTAATCAACAATAAAATCATCTCCACTTCTTTCAGTCTCCTGACATTTAATTAAACAGCAGTTTGGTTTATTTGGCTCCTCTCTGTGGATTTCTGCTGCATTGAACTTTTAAATTTATGACTAATTAATCAGTCCATTTTATTCCGTTTTAATGAGCTAATTGTCTTTTTTTTTAAGCAGAAAGATTTTTTTTAATCTGGATTGTCTTTTGTCTAGATTTCCTTTTTAGCACTGAAGTATCTTTTATTGAAACTTTGAAGTGGGTTTTTGAAGAAAAGGGTTTTTACCTTGAAGATTCACTGACAGAACTCAATTAGTCAGAATCTGTTTTTAGAAACGTTTAGTGCTTTAGCTGCAGAAGTCTTTTCTTTAAACTCTGAAAAGGTCTTTTTTTTTGTAGATTTTTACAAGGAATTTAAAGACATTTTAGCTGTTCTTATGTTTGTCTCAGGGAGGTAAAGGTGAAACTTAAGACTGAAGATTGTTGCATTAGATGTTTCATGCATGTGGTTTAATATTTATTCATGTTCCCAATGGAAACATATAGGTTTCACTTCAGATTTTATGACATTAGCTTCAAATGTTTGCTCGTTTTCCAACCATGTATAGTTTGACCAAAAAACCCAAACTTGTTTCAGTTAACCAGCTTTAGTCTGTTTTTACCTCTAATTATAATGATATGAAATTAAGTTTCTACTTGCCTGAAATTACAGTTCTTTAAAATAACATAATGCAAACATGAGCTTTAGATAATTACAGAAAACCATTTTTTAATATAAATACATTTCTGAGAAATGCACTGCTTGTTTTTTTAATTTGGGTATAAATTTGAGACATTTTTTCCACAGAAACATGTTTGGTTCTTTATGTTCTCAGACTGCAGAAACACTTTAAGTGTGGGTGGGTGTTTGCTGCTTTTTCTTGTTTTTGATGAAAGAATAAGAAGTGAGTCATGTTGTTCTTTCTTTGTAAAAGCAACTCTACCTGAGTTTCTTGGATTATGGTGAAAAATGAACAGAATATTTTAAATTTAAACTCATAATCTTCATGTTAATCCAGCCTGATGTTAGAATCTGAACCAGGTTAAACTGTTAGGTTGAAGCTTTCCTGTCAGGTTTCTTATTTAACTTTGATTAATGAGATGATATTGATCCTGGGATGTGATGACGTCATCCCATCAGCGCTCAGGTGTGTTCAGGTGTTGATGAAGTGGCAGCCTGTAGTGACTCTGGCTGTTTTGTCCTGCAGGTGGCGCTCTGCTGGCACGGCTGGCTCCTCTCCCTCTCTCTGCTCTCCGCATCAAACCCACGGAGCTCGCGCGGCTCTCTCACACTCCGTCCACACTTGTAGTTTCCACGGAGCTCCTGCTGCTGCTGCGGTCGAACCGAACCGAGCCGAGCCGCTGCGGGTTACCTGAGCGCGCACTGCGGTGGGACCAGTCACTCGGGGAGGGGTCGCTCCGGTCACCAGGGCGCACAGAGGAGGAGACGGAGGGTCTCCAGTCGGACTGAGGAGGAGGAGGAGAAGTTGGCTGGTTTCAGAACTGAGCTGGAAGTTTCTGAGGAATAATTCAGAGTTCGGTTCGGTTTTGGGTGTTGTGGATTTTTCCGTCCACCTGGTGTCCTGAGCGGAAGAATGGTGAGAGATTACCCGGCGCGCGGCGCGCCTCCTCCGGGGCTGAGCGGCTGGAAGCTGGCGGTGGTCCTCCTGGTGGTCCAAGGTAAGACGTGTTTACAAACAGAACCTGCATCCGAACCGGCCCCAGCTCTGCAGGGCTGTCCTCTGCTGTGGGTCTCTGTCCCCCTGTCCTCTGTCCGCTGCTGGACAACTTTGTCCTCGTGTCTCTGCTGCAGGTCTGCGCGCAGTTTGCTGCGACTCGAGGCGTGGCTCCTCTGATTAGTCCGGTTTTGTTCTAATTCCCGGCTGCTCCAGCCGGCAGGTGACCGCTCAGAGAGCCTAATCCCCCCTGAGCCTCCTCCCCACCCCCACCCCCCAACCGCGCGCCGCTGACCTGCAGCCTGTGTTTACCTGTGCGCGCTTAAACAAGAGCGCAATCAAAACTGCCCATTAGAATAATGGTTCTGATTCTGCAGAGCAACAGGGTGGTGGTGGGGGGCCAGGGGGGCCCATGCTGTGGCCCTGCTGTTAGAACTGCGTGGTCAGAGCAGAAAATCTAAAGTTTCCAAGAATAAAACCTGCTGATTGGATAAACCAAACCCAAATGTTCAAACCATTCATTTTCTGCTGAAGCTTCATGTTTCAAAAAGACTTATTAGTCTAAATATCCTGAAAGGAATGAAAAGTGTTGACATGAAACTGGTTTGTAAATGTTAACAGATGGATTTATATTGATTTTATTGGTTCCAGGTAATTTCCCTGTAAAACCTGCTGTTTATGTGATGCAATCAAAGTGTCTGAATATTGTGCAACCTTTGCACACCATAACACCAACAATCTCTTATCTGCACAGAACATTTAGTTTAAAGCTCATGTTGGTCCAGAAAATGTGTGTGAATCTGAGGAATGATCCAGATAATAAACTGAAGTGATTTAAAGATAAGAAGTCAAGCTGAAGTGAAACAAACGGTGCAGCTTGTAAATGTGGGCCCACACTGGACATAAACAAAAACACACGTCTACAGAATGTAAAAACGTCATCTGGAGCAGCTCGTCTCCGTTGTTGACCTATTTTCAGTCTCTCCAGCTGTTTTTCTGAGGTAAACGAACACCTGTGGTCGATGGCAGCCGACCACAAATTTCACTTATAAATTTCCAAATGAAGGACGCCTGATTGATGAGTTTTCTTTTGACTGGTTTTCACAGTCAGGAGGTTTTTTAACTGATTTCACTGCTTTCAGTTATGATGCTGTTACATAAAACCTCACATTAACGCAGCTAAAATGAATCTATTCAATCTAATTTACAGTTTTTTCTTAAGCCTCTCTCGCAGCAGGCTCTCAGGCTGCAGATCTGGACACATTAGGCTGTTTTTTCTCCTGTGAGTCTGTCAGCCGGTTGTTTTCACCTGGGTGCAGCTCGTCTCATCTGTCAGAGCTGTCCCCAAATTGTCACGGAGGGAAAATAAAGGTGGGTCATATTGGAGCTGGGAGATGTGTCATCCTGTGCGTTAGCGCTCCTCGGAGACGCGCCTGGCATCAGAGCTGAAAGGGGAGGGCAGGTTGTTTCAGAGCCACACAAACACTGAGGAGGTTTGTAAATTTGACCTTGATGGGGGGGGTGAGCTCCATTATTTCTCCTCTTATGCAGAAACCTGGGTCTGTGGGGGGGCTCAGGACCCCACAGCTCAGGTCGATGAGAGGATGACAACCACTCGGCTCAGACCGGTCCTGCATTCTCTCTGCATTGTTAGAAAGCTGTCAGATTGTGCTGACAGTTCCCCCCCCCCCCCCACAGGTTATGATTTAATTTGAACACACAACAACACAACTGTCTCACACAGAATAAAAACTGACACATTTCTGCAGTTTGTCCTGGCGTGAAACCAGGATGGATGAAATGTTTCACTTATCATAACCTTAAAACAGATTTAAAACTGGTTTGAATGTGAACCAAGCTGAACCGGAGCAGATGAGTGACTAAATGACCAAACTGAACTGTGTTTGCTTTGTAGAATTACTCCTCTTCATATTTCTGCAGCTTCAGACATAAAATGTGAAATCTTTGTGCAAATGTGCCTCAAAACCCAAACACAGTGAGTCAGTAAATGTTGGTTTAGTTCTTCAGTTTTTGACCCCAGCTGGTGGGAAAACATTCAGAGCAGAGCTGTGTGTTGGTGGGGACTATTTCCTGAAACGATCTCCATGTGAGCTGAATGATTTAATGTGTTTATTCAGTTTTATTCTCCTTTTTATACCCTCTGTTTCACATCTTTATGTATATTTTTACATTTTGTTCTGTGAAGCAGCTTCTGGTTTCCACCCTGTCAGTGTGTAAAGTCAACACTGAATTAGTGTTTTAACAGTGTTTCTTGGGAATGAATCTTATAATGTTGGAAAGTCTGTAAATTTCTCTTTCAAATAGAGCCACATTTGTAAGGAACATGCATTTGTGGGCTGAGCAGTAGAGCTGAGTATGTGGGCTGTACTACCTCCAGTCAGATGGCCAATATATGTATTTATTGTGAAAAAGTCTTGTTAAAACCAGGTAATTTACCATTTGTGCTGCAGATTAGTTTAAAGTTTGCTTGTGTCAACAATATGATGAACTCTGTCAGCCTGGACTGGCAAATTTCTCAACTATTTGCAGAGTTTTGATGTCTTAAAAATAAATTTTAGCGATGCGATGTTCAAGCTAAATCTTTTGAACGGCTCCTTTCAACGAATGACAAGAACCGAGTTGTGGGCAGTAAAAAAATGTTTTTTAGCTCAGCGTGAAGAAAGGGGCTTTCTGCTTCACCCACGTAACGCGATGATGTCATCACGTACAACATACGTGATGACGTAACTCGTTTAAAATGGAACGGCTCCATGAAACAAACGTCTCAAAGAGCCGTTTATCTCATCTCTTGTCTAATTTCCTGTTGGCTGTTGTTATAAGTCAGTAATTATTATGTTTAAACAGAAAAGTACATTTGTAAAAGTGTTTAAAATGCACACACTTTGTGCAAACCACTGGCTCACGATCAACTCTTCTCATGAAATAATAACTTGTTGTGATTTTATTGGTTCAGGCAGCAGAAGTGAATTTATCTCAGCGTGTTTGGTTCTTATGTGGAGGAGAATCCCACTGTTCATGTAAATTCACTTTATATGGAGTCTCTTGTGCAACGCTGGGATACAAAACAAACCATTTAAATGATTGATGTAAAAATCCAAACTTCTGAGCATCAGTTTGGTTTCTCTTTATGGACAGAAAGTTATGATTTCTGTCTTGTTTCATAAAAGTTAAAATCATTTTGAGGCAGAAAATTCAGATCTTTACATCTGTTTTCTGAGTTTAGAAACTCATCCATTTTATATAAATAAGTAGTGCTTTTAATGTGTAACTTTACAAACTTTAAACAGTTTACAGCTGGTCTCTTAGTTCTCTTCAGTGTATTTACATTACAGCAGTGGTCTCAGGCTGGCAGCGTGCTCAGAGGAGAAAAGATGACGGCCCACTCGTTCAGTAAATTAACCAGCACTTCTGCAGCAGATGTTAACAGCAGCAGAGGAAAGTGTTGCGTTCAAAGAACCGGGTTCACCTTGAGTTAGAAAAAGGCAGAATAGGGTTGAGTGGCTATCATTCTGCAGCAATGATAATTAAGTCACTTCAGGTGCCCCCCTCTCCTCAGAGACTGGGCTCTATAGGCTCGATCCGGAGCTGAAATGTCAATGATGATGAGTCCCCTTGACGGCTCGGTGGAGACGAACGGCTGATTAGCTTATCGCTCGGAGAGCAGGCGGCCGATGATAATCGCCCTCGCAGCGCCGCGGCCTGATTATCCACAGCTCTTATTAACGACTCCATGCTAGCTTCTGCCCCGTTCCTGTTGCTGTTTTACATATCTGCGGAGCGACGCGTTCATTATTGATCTGTGATGGAAACATTAGCTGCAGCTCGTTTTCTGATTCCACCAACCGGAGCTGGGAGGATGAGTTTAGTTTTCTTTCTGTCAGTCTGGTGGCTCTGATGGAGCCGGACCAGGGTTGGTCCTGCTGCAGCTGCAGGAGGAAGCAGGTAGAAGGAAGTGCTAATTCAGCTGGCTCTGGGTTGAAACGTTGTGCACGAGATGTTTCATTTGAAGCAGGAGAAACATCTGACTCATCTACTAATGGAATAAAATTCAACTTAGCCAATTTTTATCATATTACATCTTTTCTCACCACACAGGCAGCTAAAATGTGCAATGATCTTTTCTCATATTTCTTATTGTCTTACAACTTGGTCCCATAAAACAGCAAAAAAAAAAAAAACCTCAAAAAGACAATAAAAGTTCTTGACAGACAACCTCATGTTCTTTACTGTAAAATCATTGATAAATACAAGATCTTAGACTTTTAAAGTGATCAAAGATTCATTGATTTATGGTAAGTCTTGTTTTTAGGGTCCTAAATGGACATGCTCCTCCACCTTCTAAACACTTTAATCCACAAATATACATCCAGAATGAATTAGGTCTCAAACTAGAGGGACTGTTGTCGCAAAACAGAAAACTGAGTTTGGTCAAAAGGTCACGTTTATCAGAGGAACTCTTATGGAATGATCTGCCTGCAAATAAAGTTAAAGTTTGGCTGAAAGAAAATCAGTCCTGCATTCATCTGTGACATAATTTAACTGTAGACTGAGGAGTTTGTGTGTTTGTTGCAGTGTTGAGTTTTGTCTGTTTTGTTACTTTTTAATCTGCTCAGGACTACAGATGAAATGTAGCTGTTGTGCTAATTCTGGCACATTTGCAGAATATTGATTTAATGTGCATTGTCCTTTTTAAATAAAAAATAAAATCCCTGACTCCAGGATCAGTGCTGAGCAGAACAGACTGTTTTATTGCTTTAATTAAAATTCATCAGCAGGTATGACCTGTGAGCCGCCCGCTCCACCTGACTGACTTCTGTTTGCAGAACGTTTTGATGGAGTTCGATTGAAAAATTCAGACCTGAAACATTAGTTGACTGAAGATTCAGGTGATGAGCTCATGTTTTTATTAAGACTGTTTGAATCTCATCTGACCCTGAGGTTTAAGGATTTTTGAGTGAATGTTTGAAAAGCTCGACTCAGTTGAGATTCTTCAGGTTTTAAAACTCTGGTGGGTGATATGCATTGCTTTAGCAGTGCGTAAGAGATGTAGCCAATAATCTGACAACCTTTCTGGAAATTAAAGTAATATCAACAAAGCATTTTGGGATTAAAATGATTAGTTTTGTAGTTCTCATGCAGTGAACGTGTTCAGCTTCATGTTAGAAGTATTAATTTCTTAAACTGACAGACTTTCATTGTGATTTATCACTGTGTGTTTTATGGATTTGGCTGCATTTCTGTGAGTTTCTCCTGTTTGTAATTCCTGTTTTTGTGCACTCATTGATCACGGATTAAAATGTTAATGACTTCCCATAAATCTCTGTGAGCTAATGAACCAATAACTGTAGTCCTGCGTGAGGCTGTTTGTTGCTTATTAAAATAGTTATTTTTTTTCTTTGTTACTTTTGCAGCTTTTATTTTGGCCAGGAGTCTGAGTATTGTTTTGTTTGCAGACCTCGCTCAGATATTAGGACGTGGTTGTCATGGATACGGCTCGTAAGGCTCAGGCCGTTTCTGATCCTTTTTGTTTGGTCCATCTGTAATTGTTAGCAGGAAACAGGGTTTTGTTTTAATAAGAAGCTCCATCATTACAGCAGGTTTTAATCCAGCACGAGTCTGCAGCTGGTCAGCAATTTTCCTCCTCCTTTTTTTTTTTTTTTTTTTTCTCTTTTTCTCCAGTTCGGAGGAAATTGGTTTCTAAGCAAATTCCACATTTCACTTGTGAAAATAAGCCGTATCATGGCTAACACCTTAGCATTCCTTTGTGGTTCTTCAGCAAACAGGTGTCAGTGGGGCGAGGGATTACTGAGCAACAGGAGGAGGGGGGGTCGGGGTCAGAGGAAGGCTTTTCCTCTCTGCATCGTCACCTTATTTTAGAACAAACTCTGGATCAACGAGGCTTTCATCGTCTTTTCATTCCTCCATTCTTTCCATCTCAGTCTCACTCCCTCCTCATTCTTCTGCTCCTGACCCGTTTGCAGCCAGCCGGGCTGGCGGCGGCTTGGTGCCGGCTCCCGAGTGGAGGCCCTTTTGTTGGAACAGCTTTTGGTGGAATTAGAAAAAAAAAGTCCTGCCAGCCTCATCCCCTCTCTCCTCTTCCTCCTCCGATCCACTCCGCTGCTCCCGGTTCTTTCCAGCTTCCATTGTTTGGGAAGGAAAAGTGTGAAAATGTTTAGACAAGCATCTCTGCTGTGTCTGTTCTGACCCCCGCCCCCCCTTTCCTTCCCAGTTTGCTGGTGACAAAATGGGAATCACTTGAACCGTGTGTGTGGGAGTGCAGCAGTGGATCAGGCTGCAAAGTGACTCAGTGACATTTCCTGTTGTACCCATGTGGGCGACTTAATAAGCGCAGCAGCATTTGTTTGCTTCACTTGCATCATTATGAAGCCTTTAGGCAGGGCTTTCGCCCGCTGAGACGACGGGAGAGCTTTGCTTAAACTCCTGCAACACAAACTAAAATGAACCCATCTTGGCAGATTTATGAACAAAAAATCTTTGCATCATTGCTGAAGAAAAGTAAGCAGAAGGCATGCTGGTCATTTAAAACGTCTGACATCACTAATCTGATCCAGAACTGACACACAGTCCCTGCTGCTTCTCTCTGGACCCCAACACTGTTTGCTTCTGCAATCAGATGCATGTTGCAATAAAATGTTCCAGTAGGTGGAATAAATTTAACTCCAAAATATTACAATCAAACACTACAACAGTATGATTAGAGAAAAAAACACTTGAAGCTGGTCTCCTTCAGAGAAAAGAGCAAAAATCAAACGGATTAGCTTCTAAAGACCTCAGAACCTTTTTTATTTAGTTTGATTCTGTTGGAGAATGCTTCAAATAGAGTTAAAACCTTTTCTTTTAATTGTCTAACTTTTGTTTTAATAAACTCTGGGGTTTTAGTCAACCTTTTTTTGGAAAAATGTTCTGCAAAATATCAAAACAAATATGAACTAATGTAGTGTTTTAGGGAAAATAAGGTTATTCTGAGTTTTATGGCCATGCATCTTAGTTGTGACAAAATCAACAAAACAAAGTGATTTGAATAAAAAGCAGCCGGAGGAGCTTTCTGCAGCAAATGAGGTCATTTAATCATATTAATGTTTATGTTTTTCTCTTTAAATATAATAAATTTGCTCCCTTAAAGAGAGAAACGTGATGCAGATGAGATGATGGAACCTCTTAACATCATTTATCAGATTTCTGGCATCATTTTTCACAACTTTAACAACTTGTCATCTTGTGTGAATGAAGTGATTATTAAAAAAAAGTGAAAGCACTTTTTCTTTTCTTTTTCTTTTCTGAGGAAGTTCTGATCCCAGAGGCCCGAGTGACTTAAAGTCAATTTCCTGTTCAGGCTGAAGTGTGAGCCCGTAGCAAGGCCGGGCTATTGTTAATTGTTTTAGAAATGTGAAACGGTTATTTTTAAACCTTTTTTCATTCTTTAACGTTTCGTGGCAGAATTTCAAAATGACGCGAGACAAGATTTTAACACAGCTTGAACTTTTTCATCTCGTTTCTTCTATTCCTAACGTTTTGTTTTGGCACCATGCAGAGAGAAATCCATTTTTAGAACATTTACCAACTGAATGCGTTTTAACAGTTTTGCCTTCTGGTGAAAGTTGAATTAGTTTTAGCTGTTTTAGCTGTTTTAGCTGTTTTACGGAGGTTGCGACAGCAGCCAGGTTTTAAGCCCGACTGCTTTGTGAGAAAGTCAAGAATCAAATGTTTGGTTCAGGAGTCAAATTTCTTTATTTTGTTCAACCAGACTGGAGAAACTCTGCACCTCGGTGAAGAAATGCAAATGGAATGTGGAGAGAATAGACATGAAATTGATTTCTCTCTGCTTCAGGGTCCATAAATAGTCTGGACTGTCCGTCTCTGCAGCCTGGAGTCCGTTAGCAACACGTCGTCCAGGTCAGAGGCTGCTCAGCCACCAGGGACAGATCCTGCTGCTGAAATGTTAGAGCAGAACAGGACGAGGAATTTACTCCTGGTTTTTCTCTCTCCGCCTCCTCGGCTGCTTTTAGAGCTCGATCTGAATCGACCGGATCACCTGAGCGCGTCTCGCGTGTTGATGTTGACGTCCTCCGTCGAGTGGCTCCGCTGCAGCGACGGCGCGTCTCGTTTCCGCAGCACAAGTCTTTTCTTTGTGCTCGCCGACGTCGACTGTCGCACATCTTTATTCCAGTCACACGCACGCTAAAAGAGAATATCAGTGTCATTTAAAGTTCCAGCCCATTTACCCACACAATGCATGTCGTAAGTAATTACATCAATTTTATTTTGTGTCATTTTTGACGGTTATTTCAAACCTGGCTGCCAGTGAACGGTTCCTCTGGCAAACAAAGCAGCTGCATGTTTAAAAAAAAAAGACATAGATGTGACAATTAAGTTTGTCAGGCTTCGTGTTTCTGGAGTATTTCCTGGCACAGATTCACACGTCTTTGGCGCCTGTCAGATAAGTGACAGGAAACAGTCCACATTTTTCTATTAACAATAGGACATGGCTTCCTGTCAGCCTTCATTAACAGAGGTGGAGGATTTCCAGCTGAAGTGACACCAGTCCAGAAACAGAGCTGCTGTAAGCATCTATATTGGTCCTACTGGTGTCACTGCTCTGCTAGTTACCTGAACAGGTGTTTTTTCTGCTGAAGGGACCAAAACGGTTCACACAATGATGCAGGAATTGATTTAAAACGACCTGAGAGGATTTCTGATCAACATCACTCTGAGCAGAATGAAGTTGAATCATAGATTCTTAATCTGCCGACATGGTGGTGTGGAAATATTAAAGCTTTCAGCAATAAGAGCTTTAAATGCTTCAACAGGCCTTTGAGTGCAAACAAAACTAAATAAATGCAGTCAGACCTCAGGGTTGCATCTGCTTTCTTTTTGTAGAAAAAGTGGTTCTGTTGGCATGTTCAAGCTCTGGAGTGGAAGCAACTAAAACTAGAGAAATGTCATTTTGTGTGAAAGCTTATTGCTGAGAACTTTAGCTGAAAGCTTCTGAAATGGAGCTGATGTTTAATAGCAAAACTGTTGATGCAAGTTCAATTTGAAAAGCTGAAAGAAGCCTAAAAAGTTCAACTTACCAGAAAAATCACTGAAAGGAACAGAAAGATAGCTGAAAAAGAAGGAATTAGCATAAAAACAAGCTAAAGACACAAGTTGGAATTAGCACCCAGATGGTGAAAAGGGTATAAAAAGTCTAATTAGCAGAAGGAATGCATAGAAAAACAAAAAAGTAACAATTTGTTGTAAAATAGCTAAAACAGCTAAAATGTAGCTGGAAATTGCTAAATTAGCATAAGGAACACAAGTTTGCTGAACTAAGCAGAAAGAAGCTGAAATGGCCACCAACATGTGAAAAGAGCTTAAAACAAAGCTAACTTGAGCTAATAACAGCTGAACATTAGCTAAAATTGCAGCAAATAGCTGAGCTATTTCTGCTTCTTACAGTTGCTTTCTGCTATTTTCAAATTAGAAGGAAGCACAAAAATGTTGAAATAGCAAAAATAATCAGAAATATAGCAGAAAAAAATCCAAAATTAACAAAAATATGAAAAAAAAACACAAGTTAAAAAAGAGCAGAACCAGAACAAAAGGTTCTGTTAAGATTTAGAAACATTTTGAAGGATTTTAAGCTTGTTGAAAACGGCTCATTTTCAATGGGAAAAATGTGGCCGAAAAAGTGAAATAGCTAAAAAAGTATAAATAGCTGAAATACCAGAAGTTACAGCTAGAATATTTCGAAGGAGTTGAATGTTTTGATGTATGAATTGTTGAAACAGCACAAAAATTGCAGAATTAGCTGTGTGCTAACAAACATGTGGAAGAAAAACTGGTCTGAATAGTGTGAATGCTCGTGAAGATTCTCAAAGTTCATGTCATCCAGAACATGAAATGTTCCCCAGGTTGGGGACAGGTTGACTCAAGCAGAGCAGTTCAGGAGAAAGATGGATGAACAGAGAGGTTTTGTCTGGTTTGTGGAGTAAAGGAGCTGAAAGCTGAAGCTCTGGTTCATCTGACTGAATCAGATCCAAGCAGTTAAAAAGAGCTGCTTTCAGCCAGTCCCAGATAGAAGGTGAGAAGCTGGAGCTCACTGAGGTCCTCCTCGCTTCACACAGACCCTGAGGGGAAACCCAGGGACCTCAGAGGGTCTTGGTTTTCCTCAGGGGGAGCAAAGTGGTGTCATCAGGCAGGGGATATTGTGGTTTCTTTCCTGAACTCCAAAAAGTGAACACAAATGGAGTCCTGCCTCAAACCTGAGTCTCAGATGATGTGTCTGAAGCTCCTGCGGTCCAAGCCCCCCACATGATTAATACCAGTTTAAGCAATCATTAAAGAATGTTTTCCTGTTGGCCTTCACCTCCGCTGCATCAGTTACGGCGCGTTTGGCAGCGTGGAGCTGCAGAGCAGTTACCCGTGAGTCAGGAAGTGATGAAGTGGTGCAGTGCGTAAGAACTCAAGCTAAAGGCTGTCAGATTTGTGACAAATTGGGAGTAAGAATGTTTGGGTGCTCGTAAAGAGGATGGACCTAACCACCCAATTCCTCCTCCCACCGAGGAGAGCCCTGCTGCAGAGGGCTGAGACCACCTATATGTTGCATCATATAAATGAACTCATAGCTGCTGAGCTTTGTTCAAAACATCGTTCTTTACAGCGTTTTTCTCCAGTTTTCTAATTTCACTCAGTCTATTCACAGCCTGCGTGTCACTTAGCAAATCGTGTAAATAAAACGGGGGGTAAAAAAAGCAGTCGGGGTACTCAAGAAGCCATAAATCTGAGTTAATTATGTCACATCAAACACATCTCTCTGCTGGATTAGTCATGGGAAATGAGAACAGAGTGGGTTTTTCCTTCTGCAGCATTCTGGAAAAAGTTCCGTCATGATCTGTTTGAGTTAATTTGCCTGACTCGACATCAGAAGACTTGTGATGTGTCGATGCTGGTGAGTCTAATTTACAGGCTGTGAGGGGGGCTTAACTAAAAGTTAAGACCTCATGAGCTGAGGAAAGTGGTCATTTGTTAAAAAGTCGCTCCTCTGGAGCTTGGTGCTGATGTCAGAGGGCAGTAAGCTCCGCCTCCTTATTTAGGAGCATCTCTAACTCAGATTCCATTAAGTTCCTGTTTCCTGTTTGTAGACAGTTTTTGGTCATGCAGAGAAGATGCAGATTTAAACAGAGGGAGGGGGCGTGTCTTATGCCCTGATCTGGATGTCCTCACTGACCGGACAGAAACAGTGTTTCTGGATCTGCAGCCGGAGTGCTAACTGGTTTGAGGATTTTCTGAATCGATATTAAATAGAATTAATTTCAGAGCATCACTGAAATGTTGTGAAGTTCATCCTGTGGTGGAGGTGAGCGGCTGACTGGACGTGTGGTTTCAAATATCTCTATTCTCCTGCTGGTTGCTGTTTCAGAGCTGGAGGCAACATTAGCTAAATTTAATACGCCTGTGGGAACAATATCGCCTTCTGTTGTCCATTCCAGGCCTCAATGTCATTTTGACAGACGGATGGAGGGTCGTTCCTGCCATAAATAACCGATGAGTTTGCTCACATGCAGTAGTACATAAACAGGTTGCCCCCCCCCCTTCCTGGTGGCTGCAGCTAACCCTGATTAATTACTTCCACATCTCTCCTCTAATTTAGCTGCTGATTGAGACGTTTGCTGTTCGCTTTGCAGAACTACTTTTGTCTTCTGCTAATTCTTGTCTTAATACCACCATGAAGTAAAAAAAAAACTAACTTTCACTCCTGACTTTTCTATTTCCAACACAAAGCCGAGGTTCACGTCTCCATTCACACCATTCATCCAGCAGATTTCTCCCACGACTCCAAAAATTGAGTTTTCTTCCTCACAAAAGGTTGATGCTCCTTTGACATTAAAGTATTCAATATTCCAGATAGAAGCAGACATCCCGCTTTTTTTTACCAAGCAGCAATGAACGTTTTCATTTGCATGATGGAATTACAGAACTCATTGAAAGGCAGGATTTTCTATTTTCTCCTTTAATAGTGTATCATCGTCAAATGACTGGAGATATGGGCCGGTGCTTCTCCACGGGGCCCCGTGGGCTCTCGTCTCCGACTCCGTTTCATTATTTCTCCCTCCTGCTGCTTCTGATGGAAACACTTTCTTACCTGTCAGTCAGCGAGGAGTGTCTGTGGAGCTCTGTGTCACAGGAGAGGATCTGATGGTCCTCCTCAATTAGACCGAATAAAAAGTGTGAACAGATTAGTGAGCCCGACGCTGCTGAACATCTGTCATCCCCTCCAATCCTCGCGTGACGTCGTCGACACGCAGAGGTTCACGCCGCGGCGCCTCTGTTTAAAACTCTGCTTTTTGTCTGTTTGCTAATTAAAAGGTTTTAAAAAGGATCCTTGGAAAGAGCCTCAGAAGCGTAATCGAGTCGTTTTCAGCAATGAGCTCCAGCGTTTCTCTGGATTCACGGGGAGAAGCTCTGAGGACCAGTTTCAGGAGGTAATTTGAAAGTGCTGACCCAGATCAGGCTGCAGCTATTAACTGTTATTTTGACTCATTGTCTAATTTATCAATTCATCTAAACGACTCATTTTCTGCAAAGATCATTATCCTCAATTTGATTTCAATTTATTTTACTTTTAAAAATCCAGCCTGGAAAATAAATGAAATGAATAATAAATTTATTATAATATCAGATGAACAAAAACCCAATCGGCACAATATTCTTTAAACTTACATTTTTTTTTATAGCATGAACTTTATACAGCTGTGTGATTGAAACCGTGAGCCATTTCAAAATGTTTTTTGCTTTGATTTTTACTTTATGTTGCAACTTTCCTTAACTTTATTTTTGTGCCTCATGAGGCAGGAATGAACATATTGGCTCTTTTAGATCATTTAAAATCTGCCTTTTCCTGCCCTCAGAGTAGATTTTATTTTACGTTTGTTGTCCCTGAGAGAACTTTGTCACCTGTAACATGTTAGTTCTTGTTGTTTGTTGCAAACGTTTTGTTTCCAAACCGTTGAAAAGAGAAACTTGTTTCTGCAGCAGACGAGTCGTGACTGGTTATCAGGCTGTTGATCGACAACAAACTCTTTAGTTTTGCTTTCAGCTTCTTGCTGCAGTTTGAAGGGGAACGTTTTGATTGGTCGATTGGTTTCTCATTAATTAGCTTTTAACGGCTGTTTGCTGAACGTCGTTTCAACCAAAACATTTAAGAAATAACAAGATGGATCATAAAACAATCAAAACCCTGACATAAACAAAGTATAATAATGAATTACACAAACTATTTTCAGCGATTAGAACCAGTTTCTCTTCTTTGTTTGACTTGGGTTTAGTCAGTTTTAATCATCGTAACACAAAGTGATGAATCCCAGACTCGCACACTGAACCATCGTTTCCTCTCGTATCCATAACATAAATAACTTCTCCTCTCTCATACATTAATAATGGAACAGAGCCAAGCAGCACGCAGGATTAAATAGCTCCAATGTCAAAACCCAAGAAGTCATTAAGGACTTAAAGTTCTTCTCCGAGACTCAAAAATCCATTTAGATGACAGCCGCAGCGCCACCAGACTTATTAACTGCGGCTGCACTTTTACTGAGCAGAAAACAATTATTTCTCACTTTATTTTCCTGTTTTTAAAATGACAGGAAGTGCTCTGGTTTGTCTTCAGAGCTCCTGACACGACTTCGCGTTCATCCAGCGAGAGGTAACCGTTCCACAAAGACAAAAAACACTTTGCTTTTCAGCTCCGGCTCGCTGGAAAACAAAGCGTCAGCGTTCTGAACAGAACAAGTTTGGAGACGAAACAATCCAATCTAATCACAAGTTTCCACATTATTACCAGCAGTGATGAGCTCTTTGCTTCACGCTTCAATAACGTCGCTAAATTTCCACCCAGAAGTCGATTTCCAGCGCAGAACGGTTCCCAAAGTGCTCGTAAATATGAAATGGAGAAAAAAAAGGCAGAAATGTGACAGAGCATCAAATGAGAAATGTTTTAATTATTTAATAAAGAAATGAAACAAAATATAATGTTAAAACTACTAATTACCACTAATTACTTCCAGTAAATAAGTTTTTCACTCTAAAAATCAAAGTAACTCAGTAACGTTAAAAAAAAGTACAGTTTTATCACATCGACTCATTAAGAAAACATTTCTTGTTTTTAGTAATTCTGACAAAAATACATTTATTAGTAAAAAGGATTTGGAGTTTCTGCTAAATGTTGTATAAACCTGAAGCTATCTGTATAAATGTTTATTAAAATGCATCTGAGCTGCAAAACTGTTTTATTAATTCTGTTCTGTGTTGAACTAAAACCTAAAATCTGACCCTTCATCCTGTTTAACATTGATTCTGTTCAGAGATGCATCACAGAGTCAAAGGATACTAAAAAGCAGGTCCTAAGAGTTTCCTGAGTCAAAGGTCTCGACAAACATTTCTGTAAGATAAAATCCTGGACGCTCCAAACCTCTTCCACAGTAAACACTTCCTGCTGCTTGGGTTCTGTTTATCAGGAGGAATCCTGCAGAGAACAGCTTTAAAAGATTAAACTGAACTCGAGGACATGTTTAAGGCTCCAGAATCTTTCTTACAAAGTCGAGTTTGCGTCACGTTTTTTCTTTCAAAGCCCACTGAAATCCCACATTAGGGTCCAATAAGCTGCTTTATTTTCCTTAAAATAAAACAGGTTTATAATGATTTCTTCAGCTTTTTTAAACTGTTGATGAAAAGGAACGTGTTAAAGGGACAATATGTGTTTCTCAGGCCTATATTTCAATTCTATATTATAATAAAACAACTGTGTCACTTTCAGTTGTTGTTAAAATGTTTATATGTTTAAAAAGAAAATAAACTTGACTTCACATCATAGCTGTTTTTAAAAACCTTAAAATTGTCGTCTGTCTCTTTAAGAACCTCTTTCCGCGCCCATTTCTGCCATTTCTGCAGTCATTACAACAGCTGCATGCTGTTTGCAACCTGGAGCATCGTGACTTTGTTGTGATAATAAAAAAGAAGCAACATTATACAATATCGTTTTGCAAAATAGCAACTTAGGATCAAACTGAACCTGACTGAAAGTTTCTGAAGAACCACATTTGATTTGATTTGATTTTTTGATTTATAAACTTTATTCATTTCATAAAACAAAATCTATGTACAATAAAAAAAGAAAAGACATAAAATGAAATG
>JAUBOC010000149.1:1721177-1733012 GCA_032275365.1 Anablepsoides cearensis | reverse complement strand
CATCCCAACGTGGGCGTAAAACCTGGCGCACGCAACTTTTTTATGCGTACGCACCCTTTATACATGAGGCCCCTGGTCACTATGTGATGCTGGTGGAGGAAAATGTTTCCTGACTCGCTCCTGATGCTAACTTCTGCTAACCCTTCTAAAGATTATATTTAAAATCTAAATTAGAACATTCAGAACGGTTATTAGATCATAAAATCAGTCATAGCACCCAGGTCAGATTCCAGTTCCTGTATGATGCAGTCATTAAATGTTCGACACATTTTGTCTGAAACTGATGTCATGGTCTGTGCATCTTGAAGAAAATAATAACTAACAAACTATTTTTATATAGCTCCAATTAGAAGTCATCTGTGTTTTACTGATTTTAAATGGTGAAAACTCTGACAGCTGGAATGTGTTGATGGATAAAAACACTTTGAATTGGCTGAAAGTTTTAAATCTGATTAAAATGACAAAGTCTGCAGGATTTAAAATGCTTGAATAGAGGGAAATGAGAGTTTCATTCTAACCAACAAAGCAGATATTTAACATTTTTCTCTTTATTTCAGTGCAGATGTGTAAAACACATTGAATGTTTCCAACCGTAGCAGAACCTCCTCAGCGCCTCGGTTTTATTTTGTTTGTTTCCTGTTTTTCTTCTCGGCTCCGTCTCTCATCTTAAAGGCTCTGCGAGGTTAATCCCAGACTCTGCAACAGATCTGTTTCTTTCTTATCTCTGGGTTTTGTATCCTGGTTTCTTTTCACGGTTCCTCGGTGAACCCGCTCGGTCTGCAGCTGACCCCGGCGCGGCGCTGGAGGGCGGGTCGGGCCGTGTTTATTTTAGTGTCTGTCTGTAGCCGAGATCTTTCACCTCTTACCTCACACCTCCGCCTCTCCTCGGTCCTCCTCCTCCTTCCACTTAAGCTGCTCTTTATCTCTGGCTCCTGGCTTCTCGTGGCAGCCTTTAGCTCTCGGCTCCCCTCGCTCCTCTTCCTGGCCTTTTCTCTCTTTAGCTTAACCTTTGTGTCCTTCTTTGCTTCCTTGGTTTTGGTTCAGCTTCAAGCTTGCTCCCTTTGCAGGGCCAAACTCTCAGAGCTCCAGGGCCAGCTGCTTCTAAGAAACAAGCTTTTGTACAGTCAGTTTTTGAAGGAATCAAACTCGTGAACATTCATGTTTTTATAACCGTCTCCTGTGGTTTCTGTGCAAATAGCATCAGACAGATTCACCAGTGAAGCTGCAGAGAAATTATCTTACATCTGATGGCAGATCCAACTTTAAGCTTTTTCCTTGTGAAGGAAGTTCTGTGACTAAATAATACACATGTCCTTATTTTTACATGTAAAAAAAATACACTATGTCCAACATGTAACAACTCTGAACAAATTAAAATTAGTGACACAAAAGCACAAACTTAAAGCTAATAGTGAAGGATGTTAGCGGTTAGCACGATGTATTGTTTGAGCATCTTCATCATGATGTAGAGGAGTGTTCAGGCTTTTATTTTGACGGGGTTGGTTATGGTTTGTGTGAAGCTTTGGTTCTCAGTTCCAGCTATCCTGCAGGCTTTAGAAGTTTCCCCGCTTTGGCACACATGATTTAAATGAATGAGTGATTGACGGGCTTCTGCAAAACTTAGGCTGTGTCTCAACTCATGGGTTGCAGCTGACGTAGACCACGCCCCCTGTTGGCCACGGTCAACGTGGGCCGCTCGTGTCGGCTGCATGAAAAAAATGAGACAATCTAGTCTACAGAAGACATACAGTATGTTTGACCACACTCTGTCTCGTTATCATGGTGATACGTTTTACATCACATCACTTCTGTTGGTTTTTCAGGTATAACTTAATAAGTTCAGTTTTAATAGAAAAACATCACAACTAAATATATAAAAAGCATTAATAATGTGGGTTTAGCTCCAGTATCGGTGCTTTATTAACATCTCATAGCAACAAAAGTTTCTTCAGCTAAGTTGCTTAACTTACAAGCTTTGTTCCATGATATTTCCGAACTCTTCACCGTCTTTGTTTTTCTGTTTAATTTGCTGACGGTGCAATGAATTCTGGAATACCGTCGGCTGCATAGGATACTCTATGCAGCCCATGTTTTCAGGGTTTTGTCTGTAAATTATTGATGTGGAGGAATAAGACGAGGATCTTACAGAAAACAAAGGGGAAGAAGAGGTAAAATACAGTTAGCATAAATGCTAATATTAAAGGACGACAGAAACGCACAAAATATCACAGATTAAAAAAAAAACTCGTAAAGTCCTTTGTCACACAAAGCCAGCATTAATCTAAATAACCTTTTAGTGAAAATACATGCAACAATCTGCAAAGTCTTTTCCTGTTAATAAAAGCTGCACAACACAAATTGACTGATTTCACACAGAAGCTTCCACAGATGTTTCTCACTTTACGTTTATTTGTTCATTTCATGCTTTTTGTGTCGGTTCTTCAGCCTGCAGGTTTTTCAGAACGTGTCTGAAATCTGTGCAGGACTTGAAATCAGGAATACTTTCAGACTGATGCGTTCACTTTCCTCAGTTTTCACCATAACTCTGTTTTTTTTTTTCAAACAAGAAGACAAATAAAAAGCAGGATTTTGCAGAAATCATTGCAAACATGCTCCTGCAGAAGCTCAGGTCAAAGGTCGAAGGTTTGTTGCTTTAAATTAGCTTTAATTTATAGTTTTTATAACCTAAACAGGAAGTCTTGTTAATATCTCTGACTCTTCAGGTATCGTAACTTTTCCCCTGAGGTGGAGGGTTGGTTCTGAAACCAGTTTGTTCCCAGGTTTTCCTGAATCTTCTCAGACTTCTTGTGTTTAAAGAACAGGAAACTATTTTTACTCGGTGCCTGAGGTGATTTTTCAGTTTGTTTTTTTGTAACTTTCTAATGGTTTCTGACACGAAACATTAGAGGATCAGAAGGTGACAGTTTGTCTTCACGTCACCTGAGCTCACTTCCTGCTCGCTCCTCTGCTCTCAGATTCTTCACCCGTCTCTTCCCATCTCCCGGCTGCGGCTTGATAAAGTTCCCGCTCTGTCGTTTCACACGGCGCCTCCGATTTCATCTTTGTCTTTATCTGGTGCTGCTCCCTCATCCTTTTTCACTCCGTCAACAAGCTGCAGCTTCAAAATAAAAGCGTAGAGAAGTGGCGGTTTCACAAACAAACTGGAAACCTGCCGATAATTAAAATTCAGTGACACACATGACGGTGCCGGCGGATGACACTCGGAGAGGGCAAGAAATCAAGCAGAAAATCCGACACTTCATCAGAAAATGACAGATTTACACAGAGGAGGAGTGATTCGCTCTGCGTTTTCTTTATTTTCTGTTCGATTTCACGTCCCGTCAGCCGGCTGATGGAATCATTTCAGGCTGAATATGTAAATATTATTGTTGAATCAGAGACGCTGCTCCCCGGTGATTCTCCTGCTGCCGTTTCTCCCGGCGATCCATCATAACGGGGCGCGATCGATCACGCTGACAACCCCCTGTTAACCCTCCTGTTCCTGCGCCCCTCCACCTGACGGAGGCCTCCAGCTCACACAGGAAGTCACCTGCAGGCTTCCTCTTCCTGTTGTACAATCTGTGCTCCTGTTTGTTCCCTCTCCTCCCTGAGGCTTTGCCTTAATCCAGCCTGTTTGTTCTCCTTCACATAATCTGAGCAGCAGGTGCTGGAGGTGGTCGTAAACTTTCATGTCTGTTCTGAACATGTGGTCCGGATTTAAACACATATTTTCAAACTTGATTAGTTTGACGGGTGTTTAAGCTTTTTAACTGATTGGAGGATTTTTAATAAATGTCAGATTATTTGAAAAGATGAACCACTAACATCTTACCTGTTACAGATGGCTCTTTGAACGACTTCATTGAACAAATGGTTTAATAAAATGAGATGACATTTTCATAAAGAAAAACCAGAGCAGTGGATTCATGTCAGACATTTCTAGTGTAAGTAACAAAGTTTTGACAAGTGGTAGCAGAGCAGCAATACATGGATCTGTATCGACCCATAAATACACACTGTGTATGGTTCAATACAGATTCTATTTAAAGCTTGTCTTCTGCAGACGCTCTGTGTTGAAGGACCAGTGGATCTGTGTTCAACTACTCCACCTAGGCTGCATTGTGGAGCACAGATCCACTGAGAAACTTGCTGTTTCAGCAACATTTAATTTAAAAACTGGACTTTTGAGTTTAAACAAATGTTCAGAATGAATTTCAATAAGGAGGGCATGGACATTTCTCTTGTTTTGTATTTGAAAAATATTGAACCGTGAGACTAAAGTATTGAACTGAAATGAATCGTTAATTTTCTGTATCATTGCCCCTAATAACTGGATTTAATTTAAAAAAGAAATGATTGAGACAAACCAGGCTGTGAGTAATGTTGAATAAATGATTTACTTTCAAAGTAACGAGTAATTCCTGTAAAAACAGAACAAATGACCTGAAGACGAGCTCAGACTCTGACACCTGCAGCTGACTTCATGATTTGTTGAAGGGTTTTTTTATTTATTGTGAAAGTTCCTTTTAACAATTGTTTAAAGTTAAACTGATCCCATCCTCTGATAAAGAAAAAAAACACACATTGTTAGCACAAACTGTTAGCTCATCATTCTTATTAATAATAAGAAAAGAAACTCTCCATAGTGAGGTTGTTCAAAAGCCACAGATAAAATGGTAACTAGTAGGGGTGTAACAACACATCGATATACCAGTATAATGGTTAATGATTCATTTAGATCTGGGTAAAATGAAAACATTGATCCATATCATCATATGTCTGATGTGGACTGATATATGCCCATCTAAACAGTCATTGTTAGATCATATTCATCACAGACTGAACTGAATCCTTTTGTGACACTTTGTGATATAGAGAAATATTGGATTGTTATTCAAACAAATCAATGTATTGTATCGTGATAAATCCAGTGATTTAAACCTCTGGTGTAAACTTCTACAGAATTTATATAAATATATAATAATCTAATGTTAAGATGGTTTTCTGTTGAAGGATAATGTGTTTCCTATTCACTAAGTTTTAGTACAGCCAGTACAACTTTGTAGTTTCTCATATTGAGCTCAAGCTTTCTGAGTATCATCTCACTCTCACACGTGTGTGTGTGTGTGTGTGTGTTCTCACATCCCTGACTCCATGTCAGTCGGTTACATTTCGCTCCGTTAAAGAAAAAGGAGCACATTGAGACGATATTTCTCCTCTGACCTTATCTCTGTGTAGCTGAGCTCTGATCGATCTGGCTGCGTGTTGCAATGAACACGAGTGTCGATAACGAGGCTACAAACATTCTGCGCGTGTGTGTGTGTGTGTGTGTGTGTGTGTGTGTATGTCGGTCTGTTGTCATGCAAATCACAATCGTGTTGCACAGTTGAAGAGAAATTCTCATTTGTTTTAATGAGGTCTGCCTGGTTGCTTTCGTGTTTTTGTTTTGTCTTTTTTTAGTTTTCAATTAAGAGACGACACCTTCGGACTCTCAAAGATGAAACTACCCATTCCCCCTACACACACACACACACACACACACACACACACACACACACACACACACACACACACACACACACACCCCTCTGGATATGAAATAAAGCGGCGCAGAATCCAGTTTCTTTCCTCCTGCCTCTGTCTGTGTGTGTGTGTGTGCATCGTCACCGAGCGAGCGCCGTCCCGTCTGCTATCAATCAGAGCCAACGTAGCGTGTACTAATTACCACGTTGTATGATGATTTACGAGCTGCGTTTAAGGCCCAAACTTTTCAGCGAGCTCCTGATTCTCCCGTCGTCACACATCAGGAGGATTTATGTCGGCTCCTCAGAAAGCATATAGCATAAATTATTACTGCATAATGAAGGAGAATTCAACCCAACGCTGCTTTGTTTTCAGTTCAGAAGAAGCACTTCAGCAGATTGTTTAAATGAAATTATAGGCTGTAACATCTGATCACAGTCGGCGACACTGTCTACGTTTCCTTCCTCTGATTCATTATTATGACAAGCGTCTAATTAATAGAGTGAGTTAAAATGTTCACAGAATAACCCCCCCAACACCCACTTTACTGTTAACAGGTTGTTCAGACCTGACTGCATCTATTATGAGTTTTTATTAATGATGTAGAAAATAAAAAACAGAATTAAACCGTGTGAGTTCTGCATGATGTCATCCTTTATCACCTGCAGCTGAGAGAACAATCTGAAGGCTTGTTGGCAAAATATCTAATGAATCATTGATAAGTTTGTATATCTTTATATCTTCATTCAGTTTTTCAGATATTGAGCTGAACAGTATTGTGTTAGTAAACAAGTTCATGAATACACACAAAGTACTGACAGATCCTGCAGAATCACGACTTTTAGTTTAAACTCTGGATGGAATACAGCACGTGATACAAGTCTTTACTCTTTAAAACTAATTAATGTGGAATTGAAGTACTGGTGTGCCTCAAGGCTCTATCCTTGGTCCTGTGTTGCTCCATATACAAATCTATTTACTAGTTGTTACCAACAACATAAATCATCACTGGAGCACCGCTTCTGCATCGTGTAAAGAAACATAATGTTTAGAATTTGCTTAGTATAAAATTACCATGTTGTGTGTGACTGACTGCAGTAGATCGATGTGTGAGGCTATCATGGATGCTAGGCGTAAAGCTAGCAGTAGGCTACAGTAAAAATAATCAAGTTTACCTGTTTATACACAGAAAGTGCAGGGATAGGATCCAGGTGGTCCAGTGTTGGTCTTTTACCTCTGATTTAAGTCTATTGTTGCACTTTTTTCTGGTCAAATTCAGCTCATTCCATGGCTTGAATCCAGCAGTTAGCTTAGCACCTTAGCTTGAACTTTTTTTTTTTTTAAGTTTATTCATTTCTTAAAAAAACAAATTCATTATAAGAATACAAATCATAAATGAAATGAAAGGTAGCAGAAGAAGAAAATGTTTTATTATATCTGCCCCTTTTTCTCAAATAAATTAAATTCAATCAAAAATAATCTTCAAATTACATAAAGAAAAACAAAAGAAACAAACAATTCATACATTATACCAATACAAATTTCTCCAACAAATTAACCTTTATTATTCTCTTAAACATTGATCTGGCATTTTAAACATCATCCTCCAGATTATTCCATAATCTTATACCCTGGATTGAAGTTCTCTGTTCCTTCAAACTGGTTCTAATTTTAAGTTTAATGAACTGATCAAAACTACTTCTTCCATGTTGAGATGATGGCTGTATCCTGAGTCACTGGTATAAGAACTGTAGCACGATGTTCTGTGGTCCTCACGGTGGGGTTTGATGCGGTTTTCCCAACTTTTTTTTAAATTTAAACACAGCTAAACCAGCGCAGCTCCATTGAAATCAATGGACTCATCAGATTAAAGTTCTGATGTTTAAAATCTGCACGTTTAGTTTAATTTGACTGATACTTGAGGTTCTTTGGGTCAGTTCTTTTATTATTATTTTCTCTGTGCAACTTGAAGTTTAAACAGCAGCAGCATGAATTTACTCTCCATCTGCTCAGTTATGAACTAAGTTCAGGAAACAGAAAGATTTGATCAGAACTTGTTCCAGTAAATTGGAAGTTGTTTCCTGTAGGAGCCTGAACCCAGACGTTTGGTGAGCTCTGACACGGCGGGACGAACGCTGCTCTAATCGCTCCCACATTCAAGCGTCTCTCTGCCGTTCTTCAGCGTCAGAGTTCTTAAATCTTCCATCAGCTCTGCAGGAACTCAGGTCTGCAGACGAGGGTGAGATGAACTCGTTTGTTCCGTATTTAAATGTGGAGATCAGTTTGGTTTGTTTCACTTGAATCATGAATCATCATGACGAGAGGGAGGATTAAAGTTTTCAGCTTCAGGTTTTATTGGCTGAACTTCATGAACAGATTATTTCTGTTTGATTAGAACATAAATATTGTTTTTAGCTGAACGACTCCAGCAGACAGAGTTTATTCCAGTCACAGCAGGGAGATATGTTTCAGTTTTATTTGGCTTCTGTCTGCAGCTCAGATTATTAGACATAAGTTTAACCTTTATCTTTATGGTCTAATATAGTTTAACTATTTAACTCTGAAATCCATTAAATATGAGAAACATGCTGAGTTTTATGGTTTTAAATATAAATTTAAATTTAAAGGCTGATATTTTCTGCCAAAAACAGACTATATACTGTAAATATTACTACAAGTCACTTTAATTAAAATGCTAATACCACCTTTATGCACACTTTATCCTTTTTATATTCCTATTTTTACTGTTTTTGCACCAAGGTCTGAGAGTAACTAACCCTGTGTGTCCAGCTTTGACTGCATGAATAAAGGTGCTGATAATTTGGTGCACATTCATATAAATGATCATTATTTTTCTCTACAATGTGGACCATAAATAGTGACTTAAAGTCCAGACAGTTTAAGATCAATCTTGACCTCGCTCACGTTATGTTGCATTAAAAGTAATGAGGCCAATTAACACAACCTGAAACATTTGACTCCTTTATTTTTGTCTTTGTCTCCAAAATCTTACAGATAAATAATGTTTTTGAACATTTAGCTCATTATCTTAATGTTGCAGGTTTGTAACTTCATCTGGAACAAGCTAATAATTTGCACAAACTGAATAAAGACTCATTTATTTTTCTGCTTCCTGTTTTAGCTGCAGCTCTGAAGCCGTCTCTGCAGCCGAGTGCTGGACTGATTCGTCTTCTTTTAAAGTGCGGCGCTCTGCCATCATCAGACCTCTTGAGAGAGAGCAAATGTCACGCATGCAAAACCATCTTAAAAGCCACATTTACATGTTCATAAAGTTCAAACCCAATCTGTCGTTTGACATTCACGTGGACAAATCCGTGCGTACAGAAAGAGCTCACATTTTTCTTGTTTTCACCACAGATTTTCTGTAGTTTCATAAAGAAACGGCTCGTCGTGTTGCTCATATGCAGGCCGGGCTCTTTGGATCTGAACCGCACGATGGTTAATGTGTTGTTGGTGCAAATGAACCGATTATGACCAGTTTTAGTGTTTGAACAGTTTCTGATCTGAATAGAATCAGATCCACTTCGTTGATTTGCACAGAGACAGAGAATTCTTACTTTAAATGCAGCAAGATATTTATACAATCTAAAACATCACAATGAAGCTAATTACAAGCTGCTTGGAAATGTCACACAAAAGCCTGTTTGTCCGTCGGAGACCAGGAGTGAATTTTCAAAGAGCAAATTCCGACGGCTCCGAAGGTGCCGAGGTAATTAGGCACCGAAGCCTTTAAATGGACAAATTATCATCTAAAATGCATTGTGACCTTTTATTTATTCTGAATAGCTTGATTGAGCGTAGTTGTTTTTCCAGCCTTGCCATGAATTTAAAAGGCATTTAACACGTTCACACCTGCGAGCCGACCAGCTACAGTGTGATAGTGTAATTATGTGCTATTATCTTCACAGTTTGAACGAGCCTTCATGGAGGGGAAATCAGAAAGTTAAGAATTAACAGATGTTGTTGAAGGCAGACTCAGATGATTATAAAGGAGGGAAAAAAAGAGCATTAAAGTAGAAAACAGATGGAAGGATTATAAACAGATAAACATTTGATCAGTTTGTGGTTAAAGCTCAACTTCAGGTTTCAGTAAACATCAGAGTGCTGCAGTTTACTGAGGTTTTATATGGAAATACTGCAGAAAGTGGGATTTCTCATCAAACTTTGGTAACTTTTAACCATTTTTGTTGGAGTTTCTCATCTAAATATTCTTAATATTCAGCTGATTTGATGGCAGTTTTTTATATTTTAAATGTTTGTTTTTACACTATCAGCTGCCTGAATAGTGTGAAAAAACATGCTCTTTGTGTCGCTGACAGTTGCCCTGAAATGAAAAGTGAGTGACTTTGTGTCACGTCTGCAGAGTCTGACCAGAGCCGAGGGTTTTCCAGCCAATTCTAATTGACTCGCGTGTTTAAAAGGCCCTGGCAGTTTGACAAAAAACATGCCCTCAGCAATTACCATCACATGACCTTTGAGCAAAAACACTCGTCTCCCTCTCCATCCGTCTGTGAGCACGACGCTGGAAACAAGCAGCGGGGCAGGAGAGGCTGGACACTTTAAATAATTACACACACGTAAGAATAAATGATTCAGCTTTTATGCATCAATTTTCTTCTTTCTTTGAGAAAAAGAAATCAGTCGTTCGGGGAGAAAAGAAGTCGCAGCAGCTGTGAAGTAAGCGCAGGTCAGGAGATAATGGACGGGGGGAGCAGGAAGCTGCGCCCGAGCCATCAGCCCCTGTCAGCCGGACCTGACAGGTGGGCTCGCGTGTCATTTCTCCTCAGAGCCCCGGCAGTCACAGGTGTGTTTGTTTTCTGCCAGATAACTGCCCTCTGGAGGGGAGGGGGGGATTTAATTGTCACCTGGAATCTGAGCTGACGTTGAGATGTTGGAAAGTCCTGCAGCTGAAGGTCTCGGCTGATAGACGAGCCGAGGAAGCACATTTTATCTGCGTGTCCAGCTGGGGTGTGTGCACGGTGAGCAAAGTGTCCTCAAAACACCAGAGAGGTGGAGGAAAACAGGCCGACACGTTCATCCGTCCTATCTGCAGCAGATAAAGTGTCTGAAAACAGCTAAAATCCTGCAGGAGCTGAGACTTGCATCAACCTTCGGCTGATTATCTGACAAGTTTTCAGCTAATAGTTCAGCTGCTTCGCTTCATGTTTGGATGCAAATGTGAGCAAAGCTGTTGGTCTTTAACAAACTAAAAGCTTTTTATTAAATTGTTGCTGCAGATTGTTTTTATGTCTGAATGATTAATAGATCTGTGTTAGAGGCTTAAACTTTAACAAAAATAATCTCCTGAAAACAGTTTGATCCAGCTGGAATAAAATAAACATCAGAAAGATAAAACCAACACTGATTATTTTTCAGACACATTTAATAATAAAGCATCCATCAAGTTTAAGTTTTGTTTTACATAAGCAGACTTTTATGACTCTATGAACTGGATTTTTTAAATAAACTCTTGAAAAGCTGCTGTTGTTGGAGCTCACAGCCTAAACAAAATATTTTTAAACAGATTTCCAAGTAGAAAAAAACATGAAAAATCATTAGTGAAGAATTCTCGCTGTTTTCTTAGAATTCTGAGATTAAAGTCAGAATTTTTATTTCCCTCGTGGCCCAAATCCACTTTCAAAAATACTGATCGATTTTCAAAAGAAATGATTAAAAGGATTGTTAAAGACTTAGTAGCTATAAAAGTTTAATTTAAAAGTAGATTATCAGTTTTAGTTACTGAAATTGCTCCATGTGCACTGATTTTTGTGCAAATTTAGTCTAAAATCAATAAATTGAATTTTGCACTGCAGCCTGAGCTCCTCTTATATTTCCAGCTTGATTTGTTGATCAAATTGTTTTAAGCTTTTAGAAATGTGAACAAACACTTTGTAAAATATATAAATAAGTGTGTATATGTATGATTTCAAGGAAAGACGAAAGAAAAGAGACTTGAGATGCTTGAATAGTTGTGTAGGATAAAGGATTCCATCTGCACTAAAAAGCTTTGCAAAGCAAAGTGTTTTAGTTTATTAAGAGACGTTTGTGCACAAAGCTGCCAGGAAGTCACTCTGTTCTGCAGAGGACATAAAGACGTGTTGTGTCCTCCTCGGCCTCGCTGCAGTTAGGTTTTGTTCTGCTGCCAGAGATGAACCAACGTCTAATGGAAGGAAAACGATTCCTCGCAGCAACAATCTTCATCACATCAGTTCATTGTTCTGTTTTCAGCTGGTCCTCTCAGCCACAAAGATGTCTTTATTAACCAGGGAGCAGAAAATAAAAGTCATAAAG
>JAUBOC010000149.1:1703220-1721167 GCA_032275365.1 Anablepsoides cearensis | reverse complement strand
CCCCCCCCCCCCCCGAACGGGGAGGCCAGGGAGGAACGGAGGTGCAGACATACATCAGTTGCCTTGGAAATAAATGAAAATAATCAACGTAATGAGCAAAGCTTTGCTGGTGGCGAAAGCAAAACCTTTTCTTTTTTTCCTTCCATGCAGCTTTGTGCAGGAGAGGAATTCTTTTTATCACTGCAACTGTTTTGTGCTTTGCATTTTCAGCAGAAAATAGCCCGCAGATCTCCACTCAGTTTCTGTGCACACAAACAGAATCTGTCAGAAATTTTCCCTGAAGTGCAGCAGTGAAGGACAAACACGGCTGAGTCACAAACTGGCTGTTTGCGGAGGCACCGGTGGGGCGGCGAGATGCTTCCCAGAAAAGCGCCCAGCTCCAAGGAGAAGCAACAAAAGCTGCTGCTTGAACATTCGCAGCCAGATCGCGGCCGTTTGTCGGGCGATGCTTTATTTCTTCAGCGCCGTTTTGACGTCTTTTCTATCACGCTGCAAACACAAAGGAATTTAAATCTGGAATTTGTAGATCTGTCAGGAAGGAGCATTTTTAAAGCGTCTGTGACGTCATTGTTTTGTAATAAATATTGCTGCAGTTTTGAAAAGGTGACAATCATGTTTCATTCAGTTTTATTGCAAATTTTTCCTGTTGAGATATCTGAATGTGAAGTAACAGGAAGTGATGTCAAAGGGGAAAATGTCTGAATGTTAGTATTTAGCTTTAACACTCTGTTTACAGACTGTAGAGAAGAATCTAATTAGATAATCTCTGATAATGATTCAAAATAGTCAGAATTCAAATAATGTTTCAAATACTTTTTCTTAGCGTTCCCCTTTGATGTCACTTCCTGTTTCATTTTGACTGAGTCAAAATGAGTCAAACTGTGTCGTGTCAAGTGTTTGCCTTTTGTATAAGGATGTGCATGTGACGGACACTTTAAGTCTTGACTTTTAGATATGTTCTGTTAATCCATGCAAGATAAAATGAGTGTCTTTTGAGAGGGAAACTAAAACCATAATAATCCCAGATTACAGCAGCTCTGACCTGTTGTTTTACATGGTTCTGAAACTCTCCCACTGTTTTACGTTTGATTCCTCCTCCTCTCAGCAGAATAAAGGTCAGTCTCTTCCTGGCATTCAGACGTTTTAAAGCAAAGTTTGATCCTCACATTACCTTTATTTTAATCTCCTCTGCCGTACATTCAAACTACAGTTTTCATCCAGATTAGAGGTTTCCTTTAAACTGATCAGAGAGTCTGCAGTGACATTTACAGTCTGGAGCCACAAACGTGTAAAGATGAGTATTTTTTCTTCTCGTGAGCTCTTATCCAAATAGAGCTGGATGGTGTTATTGATCCAGAATGCTGCTGTTTAGATCCATCTTTCCCAAAAACAAGTTGTTTCATTCCAGGCTTGGTGCTCGTTTCTAATAGCTGCTGTAAACAGTCTCACCTGAAAAATGTTACCTGGCTGCAGACACGGCGCCTCGGGCCGCTCCACTCTGGTCTGCGCTGGTTTTAAAGAAATGAGTTATGAACCTATTGACCACCGAGGTGTGTGTGTGTGTGTGTGTGTGTGTGTGTGTGTGGGCAGAACCGTGGCAGGAGTGAAGCAGAAAAGGTCTTTGCTTTGTGAAAATTGCTGTCCAACGCCGACCACTTCATCCCTCGCTCTGCTGCCATTTTCCATCATTTCATGTCGACCAACTCTTCATCAGTGGAGTGGGCAGTGATGGAGCTCCTCTTCTTCACTCTTCAGCTGAGGGTGACCCCCCCTCCTCCCCCCCAACATGAGACTTCACCTCTTTGATCCGTTTCCTGCAGGATTTATGTGAGGATGGAGGAGTTTGAGTCACTCTGTCCGGTTTCAAACGAAGCAACCACAGTTTGAAACAAATGCGGGTCAGAGCGGGTCAGAACCGGGTCAGAAGTGTGTGAGGTGGATTATAGTGTGAGTGGAAGCAGAACTATTTGACTCTGAGCTTTTAGCAATCTGAGAAACTCTTTGTGGTGGAGCTCTTTGTCTAAAATAAAGCTTTTGTTTTAACAGTTTAACATTGAAAATAATTCCAGCACTGCTGCTTCATTCTACAAAGATTTCTTATTTCATGCTTTATTCCGTATAATTACATCTGGTGAAGGTGATGGATACATTTTTTTATTTACTGTGAGGAAAACAAAGAAGACTTGAAGCTTTTCTTGTTTACATAATTAATTCCATACCAGTGAAGACAATAACTCTGAACTCTTCAGAAGACAAATCCTGTAAACACTGAGCTCTTAAAACTGTTAGAACTTTTTTTTTTTAAAGAAATGTTTTGTACTTTAATTGACTTTGCTACCTGAGCTGTGCGCAGGCAGCCAGGCGGCTGAACTCCCAATAAAACCACATTATTTGGCTCCGCTCACTCGAAACAGGAAAAAGTTTAGTTTCAGCAGAACATGAAGTGATAAATGTTGCAACGCTCTGAAACATTTCTGTAGATCCTGAAGATCAGAAAAAAAATGTACAAAAGAGTTCAGGTATTTTTTTAAACATTTAAATTTGGGGAAAAACAGAAAAGATTTGAGAACAACTAATGATAGAACTCAGAATCTGTTGTAGCTCATTGGTGAGGTGATGGTGGATGGACAGCCCTTCATCAGAGCTAAACAACAACAAAACATAAATCTGAAGCTCTTATTTTGAATAGGTTTTGAGTTGAAAGCATTTTAGTATGTCCAGACACCCCATTTTCAGATGGAGCCCCCTCCTCTAATATGGGGTCTATCATAAAACCATTAGCTGGCTCAGTGTAGGTCAAACACATCTGCCTTCCTGCCAAATTTCATGTTGTTCTGTGCAGCTGTAAAGTGATAATATTAACCAGAAATCACTTAAAACAAAACAAAAAAAAACAGTAGAAAAACAATGACCCCCCTCTTGTGCGGGGGTCCTAACAAATACTTTTAAATAAATTTTGCTTTATTTTTTCTCATTATTTAGTCTCTCCAGGACTATTTTCCACTCTGTGCAATTATGCAAATTCAGTGATTTCATTTAACAAATATTTTAGCTACTTGTAGAACAGCCAATAGCCTCTTCTCTTACTGAGGAGCTGGCAGCAGAGGAAGTCCAGGACCCTCCCTCCCCCCGCCTGCAGCCCTCTGTTTACCAGAACCCATCCAATCTTCATCTGTTCGTTTTTATTCCCCCCACCGTGTCCTCTCCTCCTCCTCCTCTTCGTCTCTGTTAGTGTGCGGTGCATTCTGACCGGCTGGATGGGAGCTTGGCAGCAACACAAGCCGGCATTGTTTTTTTGGAAGCTGCAGGGAGAAGTGATTGAGGGCGGGAAGAAGGGAAGAAACAGGAGCCTGCAGGAGACCTCTGCACATTTCTGCACACACAATGCTCCAGCAACAATAGTGTTAGGAGTATTAAATACGAGCTTAAAGAGCAGACGGACACTTTTACAGCCTGAAACTAAAGGCTGGAGAAGGATTTGAATAAGAAGCAGCTGAAGAAGCACATTGAAGCTAATTAGCTAACCGGTCAGTGAGAGTGTTTTACAGGCTGAATCTCAGAGGGTTCACCAGGAAAGAACTGAACCATTTCAAAATAAAGCTCAACAAACTGAGAAAGATATTTACAGTTTGAAAAATCTGTAGAAATCTGAGCTCAGAGGCTGAAAGTTTATGTTTGATGGTTGTGAATTAAAGCTCTATCATGCAGAGAAGAAACCATATATGAACATTATGTTGTCTCTGAAAACTCATTTAAAACAAACTGATTCACAGATTGGATCCAAACACCAGATCCTTCGTTCTGCAGAGGAGACACAGATCAAAATCCTGCCTCTCTGATGTTATGGGCGTGCATTAATGCCCTCTGAGTGGGTGGTAAAATAATCTCCACACTGTATATTTTCTGAAACTAAACTCTGTTTTGAAGCAGACTCAGTTGAGAGTCTGCTCGGAGCGATCCTCTGCAGCAGGTTTTAATGTAAACAGTTATTTCTCCCTCTCTGCACGCTGGCAGTGAGGGAGCGCCACGCGCTCGGCCAAACACAACAAGGATGGAGCTCCTGCGCCGCGCAGTTTACATCCAAACGTCTGCGATGAGTCAGACAGGAGGTCCGATACGCGGCGAGCCGTTTCACAGTTTGGGTGGGTTCCAGTTTGCTCCTGACTCCCAGCGACTGACTCACAACTTGGCCAGTGGTGGGTGCAGATTGAGAGAGGAGGTTTTTTTTTCCTGATCTGGCTGTGATTCATACAGTTTTAGGAGCATATGTGTTCTGCCCACTGGGCCAAATACAAATCAGTAATGGTGAGTGTTGAATGTGCTTTTAATTTGAAATGTGAGTCTGTGAGTAGCTGTAAAAGCCATCAGACTGGAGCGAGGCGAACACCGGTCAGCTGTCACCAAACTGCTGCTGAGTTTATTACATCCACAGTTTGTAAACGACTAAGTTTAATCAGTTAGAGGTGATTAATTCCTGAAAGTTTCAGTACAATCTGTCCTGTGCTTCAGGAGATGTTTTGCTAACAGACAAAAGTTAACAGCACCAAATCTAAGCTTAATATTTGCAAAATCGTGCTGCTTAAGGTTTATTAAAAAGCGGCCATCTTGGTCTGATTCCAAACGAACTCTGGTTCGGTTCACTTCACTTTGCTTCTGGTGTGACTACAGACGGGACTCAAACCAAACCAACTACGTAAAACATGCAGCTTTTTGGACTTCACAGGCCACCGTTGCTGAGCTAAATAAACTGACATCAGACCTGATTCATTGTCTCCTGTTTAGCAGCTCTGCTGGCAGCATGTAGTGGGTCAGAACACACAGAGCACCTCGTCTCCTTTGGGTTGCAGCAAACATTTACTGACGCTGCTCCAAAATTACAATATCCTCATGAAACCACCATTAAATTAGCTGCTTTTGACATTTTAAATGGTAATACAGTTGTACTATCAGAATAAATGTGCACATCAGAACCGCAGAACTTCCATGTTTTTTTCTGGATCTCTGCTCAGCCCCGCCCCTGTCTTCTGTCCAGCAATGATTGTCATCCTCATGGCTTTGTTTACAAGTTATAGTTTGTTTGCAAAAAAGCCCAATGTGAATGCAAACAGCACCAAATGAAAAATAAAGTCCACCTTTGGTCCTGATCAAACAAGCGAACCAAAGGACTTTCCTGGTGTGAATATGAACTATGTTAGATGTACAGTAATGTTAGATTTCTTCTTTTAGGCACATGGTGCAGTAAAAAGCTGAGGTAAAATAAAAAAATTCTCATAAATCTTTAGTTTGAAGAGTTTGTTGCAAAAACAACCATTTTAAATGACTTTTTTTCTCCCAACTTTAATCATTTTAATAAATCTTGATTACTCTTTGGTGTTTAGATTTAGATTAGATTTAGTTTTCTTATATCTATTTGCCATCATAACAGCTTGTTTTATGTTGCAGCATGAATGAAGTTGAGTTGGGCTGTGCAGTTTTACACTCTTTTATTCATTATAACATGTCTGCTCTGATGTTTCTTGTCTTATTACAGTCGCTGTACCTCCACTCACAACAAATTCCCTTAAAGTTCCTCTGATCTTCTCTTAAAGTGATTATTAGTGAGTTTTGACAGACACTGAATGTTGTAAAATAGAAGCGAGCTGTAGCTCAGGGTGTGTGTGTGTGTGTGTGTGTGTGGATCCTTTCAGCTGGATGGAGACACGACGTGTCCTCACTGCTGCTCTCTCACTCAGCGGCTTCGCCTGGGGCGACGCCCGGCTCAGGCCCCTCGCTCTCTTCTTCTTCTTCACTCTAAATGGTGTTCTCTTCTTCCTCTTTCCTTTCACCTGTCAAATCCACTTTCTCTCGTCCTCCGTCTCCATTTATTTCTCTCTCTGTGAGGCTCTTTCTGCATTTTGACCCAGTTTCCCTCCCCCCTATCTGCCTCTTTCTCTCCCTCTCTCTCTTTCTCTCGACTCCCCCCCCCCCTCCCTGCAGCCTCATTTTGTCCCTTTTTGTTTCATCGATTCGATCATTTTCATCTTTTGTTCCACCGCTTCAGTCTTTTTCTCTTTATCACCCACACAAGACGGTGGAGAGAATGATTCTGCTCATTTGTCTGAATTGTTAGCAAAATATCTCCTGAACCACTGGAGGGATTTTAATGCAGTTTTCAGGAACAAGTGGAACTGATTGGCCACCACAGTAAGAAAATGTATTTTACTCATGATTTTTACAAAAATTCAGCTAAAATGAGTATTTTTGAATATTTTGCTAACAGATCATGAGACGTTACATCACATAAAGAATGTTCAAAGTTTGATCAAAACATCTGTCGTTTCCTGACAGAAACCTGTTTTAGTTTGATTAAAAGTCGGCTCTGAAAGGGAATAAAGACCTTTTGAATTCTATTTTTCTGCCTCTTTTATTTTTTCCTTTTCATCGCGTCCACCTCTCCTCCTGTCCGTCCTCATCTCTGCTGCGTCCTCGTTCATCTCCCCATCTTTGACTCTTTTTTTCCGTTCCGTCCGTCTCTGTCGGCTCGCAGCTTCGCTCGCAGCACTTTGTCACTAATTCATCACCGTCAGCAGTCAGAGAGTCTCAGATTAATGACGTTGCGTGAAACCTTTATCTCCGTCCGGCTTTATCTCGCTGACGTTCTGTGAATTATAGGATCTTTAAAAAGAAAGAAAAGTGCTCTGATGTTCTGATCCTTTGTTACTCAGCAGAGTCACCGTCAGATCTGGTTTTAAACATTTTAATGTCTGTGGGAGGAGCTTGTTTTGTGGGAGGGTCTTTCTTCACCGTACTTTTATAACTGATTAAAGATGGCTGCCGCAGCTAGCTGACATTACAGCTGGATAATGGTTATAATTTAGTGAGTTTTACAGAGACGTGTTAAATGAAAAGAAAATAAATGTTTTTTTCACAAAAGTAAAACGTTTGAGTGGATCAAAGTTTTGCCAGAAATCAATATTTTTTTAAGCATCACTTAAAAAAATCCTCCAGAAACCACATCTGTCCGTCAAACCCAAACAAAACTAGACTAAATGATCTGTCGTCGACCTTATGTCGGCTGTTCTCCCCTCAGATCATCAGGTGTGCGTCTCGCCGCCTCACATGTGATGAAACTGATTTTCCTCTCCGTTTGGCTCGGTGTGACTGGAGCACTAACCCTGCAGGACTGCTGCTGCTCTGCATGCCGAGGCTGAGAGAGAGAGATTTATCGTCACGTTTGAAGCATCGCTGCAACTCAATAACTGCAAAACACAGCAAACAAACGACAGCGGAGCTATGGAGGTGTTAAAGGAAGAGAGGAGGGAGGGAGGGGCTGCTTTTAGCCTCACAGGAGTGATTTTCTCCCTCAATAGGAGTACTTAAAGCTCTATGGATTATTAATGCCTTATCTCAGAGGAGCAACCCCCCCACCATCCATCATACTCCTCATGTTGCTCCCCCCCTCATATTTAGTCTCTATCAGCACTCCTTTATCCTCCTGGGTTTGTTATTCACCGCCTCTGCTCCCTGTTGGCTAACATGACTCCAGTGAGGACGCTTTAATACAAAGAGTCAGAGTCAAACCTGAGGAGACGGAGCTCAGGAGGGACGGCTGGATTAGTTCCTGCTCCAAACCTGAAGAACAGAAACTGAACTAATGATCCTGGAACTCAGATCTAAAACCACTAAACCAGGAGGCTGTGTAGCTGTTAATGTTATAATGAAACTCTGACTCGTCTATATTCACTGTTTTTACAGTTTTACATCCTAGAATCTGACAGAATGCTCCCCTCTGTTGCTCTGGTTCTTTAAAAGTTTCCTCTCCTTGTCTTTGCTGATTCCCTCCAGTTTGGACAGAGTTGATTTGCTTCCAGGAAGAGTTTTGGTTCCGTTATCAGGAGGCTGGATATGAACAGGATAACGGCCCGGAGCTGTGAGGAGGAATAAAAATGAGCTCTGAGACTGACAGCTGCTTAAAGAAAAACTTCTTCTTTTTTCTGCTGATCTTCTCCAGGCCCGGACAGAAAAGCCTAAAGCGCTGAAAAGTTTTAGTCTGCTGTAGACGGACATTAAAATTTTACATTTTCAGGTGTTAGAGGAAGAAAATAAATTGTTCTAACTTATTTTAGATTTTAAAGTCTTGGTGTTGAGCTGTTAAAGATATTCCTCCTCCTCCTCATCATCGTCAGCTCTGACTGCAGCAGTGCTTCAGACCTGTTGTTCGGGACACGATGGGGTCTCGTGTCTGACCCGTGGGTTCTGTGGATCATTGAGTCTCTGTCACCTGTGAGCTCACCTCTCTGACAGACTCTGCAGGCGCCGGGTCACGTGGTCCGCCCTGTGAATGGCTCTGAAACCTCCCGGGGGGTCCGGGCTGCATTGTGAGTGTTGGAAAGGTGAGTTCCCAGTGTGTTAATGGTTGAGCGGGGCTTTGAACTGTAATGTGTTTTTAAAGGTCAGCGGGGCTAGAAAAGCACCGCGTGCACTCCATTTACCTTTTCAAACGACCGCAGTCCAGGAAAAACCTGATTACAGCTGCTTAATGTTCTGCGTCAGTGTTGAAACATCATTAAATAGGTTTTTATACCTTCATACATACGGAAACACACAAGTTCTTAGTGTGAAATATCCTCATGAAATGCTAATATTTTAGCTCACCTCGATCTTTAAAGGTAGATAAGATATTTGAAGATTTAAAGGGGACATATGATGAAAATCCACTTCTTTTCTTTAGCAGTGAATACATTTTGTTGTCTCTAGGAATACATAAATTAGAATTTAGCTTTTCCCGGTATATTTGCTGTGGAAGTGCTAAAAAAGGTCATGGAACTCTAGCTAAAACATTAGGCAAATCTGCTATTTTTTTCCTCTTTTTTTTTTTTTTTCTTTATTTTTGCAACAACTTTGTAGTCCAAGCTCAATGATGTTGAAGATACAAGTGGATTTAAAGGGAGAAAAGTGTCTGCTCTGCTAGATAATCCTCTAACTACAAGAAAAATGGCCAAACAAGGTGGAAGGGGGCGGAGCTTAAGGTGCCTCATTTGTATCTAAAGAGGCTGCATCAAAATGAGTTCTGGGAAATTTCAATGTGAAAAAGCAGGATGTGTCTCTTTTAATGCATTCTGCAAGATTGTGTATTACGAGATTTCACGTCGTCATTTAGAAGATTTAACCAAAACCTCTTTGTTCCTAAATAATCTGTGTTTGAAATTTTGGCCTAAAAGGTGAGCGGATTATTAGGTTTTTTAATTTATTGGTAAAACATTAACAGATTTAGCTTTCTCCCATGATGTTTTTAAAAAAAAACATTTTTTGTACATGTCAAAGAATTTGTTGTTTGTTTTGTTTTCATGCTGGTTCTCTTCTGCTTCTTTGTGCCGGATCATGGCGACCACCATCTTTTTCCTTCTGCAGCTCAGAGTAATACTTGTTCCTGCACCCCAGAGTTTTCCTGCTCTTTCTGTAATCATACCCTGTCTTCTAATGTCACCCATTAGTTTGCTGACGGACATTTTGAAACCTACAAATGGCCGTCTTAACCATGGCCAGCGCTTTTTCTTTTTTCTTTTTTTGTGAAATGTGTTTTTCTTGTCCATTTTTTCTTCTGGAAAAATAAATGGACTGAATGATTTTACTGAAATGTGATGAAGCTGAGTTTTTAAAGCTGAAATGTGCACAGCATGAGCTGAAAGTTAACAGGAGGATAGTAGCTAAAAGCTAAAGGGTGCAGATTTTAAGAGACAGTCAAAAAATCATGTTCTTTTGTTAAATAAAAAGTTTTTGTGTTGTTTTTCCAGTAAAGCAGGCCTTTAGTTTATTTTTAGCAGCGTTAAGTTTGGGGTTATGTTTTCTCTCTGCATAGTAGCTAAAAGCTAAAGGGTGCAGATTTTAAGAGACAGTCAAAAAATCATGTTCTTTTGTTAAATAAAAAGTTTTTGTGTTGTTTTTCCAGTAAAGCAGGCCTTTAGTTTATTTTTAGCAGCGTTAAGTTTGGGGTTATGTTTTCTCTCTGCAGCTCAGCGCCCCAATTTTCCCCTGAAGCCACCGTGTCGCTCGGCTCGTTCTGTCCATTTTGTGGTTTTATTATTTTTTTTCCAACACTTTGTGTCTCTGGTTTCCCTGCCCTCCCTCCTGCTCCCCTCTGTGCCGCAGCTTGTCAGTCCATTTGGCTTGTTTTCTCTAAGCCATCCCGTCTTTAGCAGAGATGCTCTTAAGCTCCTTGTTTTCCTCCTCCTCCGCTCCGCTCTCTATCTGAGCAAATTACTTTGGATGATACGTCCAGGTTGGAGTGTCCTAGTTTCTTCTCCTCATCTTCTGGCCTTTCCTCCTCCTTCCATCTCTGCACTTATTTATTTATTCAGTCGGGGAGGATGAGGAGCAAATGAGAAAGTCGGCGGAGGGTCAGAGAAGAGGATGGCGATGAGAATTAAGACAAATAAGAGGATAAGTTGAGAGAAAATAGTCTTAAAGGACTAAAAACTGCAGGTCAGGATGGAGGATTGGTGGCAAACAGCAGCAAACTGAGCTCTTTGTTCATCAGCTGATCCTCCTCCACATTAAAACCAGCTCCTGGGCTGAGATCCTCACTGATGTTTTTAGCTTTTAACCCAGCATGCACCTGTGAAGGGTCTGTTCTGTGGAACCTTGAGTCAGAAACTAAAACATCCTCGTGTCTTTTTGTTCCCGCGCTGCTCGTTAAAATCTGAATGTTTGCTTTTCACAAATGGTCTTGACAGCGTGACTCGTTTAATACCAAGTAAGAAAAGATTCATTGATGAAAGGATGAAAGCAAAATGGGACAAAAAGACAGAAAGTTAATTTCAGGTTATTTTGTTCAGTTTTGGCTCAGAATAAATAAACGCAGCAGATTAAACTCCAATCAAGAGAACGTTACTCAAAGTTCAGAAACTCATCAGATTTCATGTTTCATGTTTATATGGCAGGTTTTCATCCTTTTTTATTCTCTGCAGTAATTTAAAATCAAACACTTAAATAAGGATAAATCAGGTATGAAAAGGAGAAAATTAGGAGCTGAAATGAGACTTGATTCTTTGTTTTATTGTTTTTCTCTTTCTGAAAATCTAAATGCTGAATCAGCACTTATCTAAACCTTTACAATGTTTAGCTTGCTTTTTATTACTTTTTTTGCCAGATTTTGCTGCTTTTAGCTAGGATTTTTGTAATTTTAGCCTGTAGCTAGTTTTTTTGGGCTGTTTTAGCTTTAACAACTGAAATATATCTCAGTCTGTAAAGTCATTAAACACTCAACTTCCACTCTGATTTTTGCAGAAATTGCAGTTTCTCCAGTCTTTATTCAGTTTGCCTGTTAAAGAACAGTTTTTCTTTTTTTAGAAAAAAAAAAACAACTACATTTTAATTGGTTCCATCAGCTGTAAATATTTATGGTCCCATTAGATTATGTTTTTGTTTTCCTGATCATAAAACAAGTTCAAGCTTCGGTGACAAAATGTTTGTTACAAAAGTTCAAGACAATCTGGTGGAGCAGAGAATAATCTGAACATAAAGAGATTTAACGATTTGGCCATTAGTCCGCAGACTTTGAGGCACATTAGTACTAAGTGAAGTAAAAGTGTAACCTTACACAACTCAGCAGAATCTGGGGCACCTGTGATTTCAGCAGATTTCATTATCCTGTGTGAAAGTGTCTAATGAAACGCAGAGGTTGGAGGGTAATTCATTAGTGCTGCACAAGGCAAGGTTTTATGTAAAAAAGCATTCTGCTTATCGCTTTAAGTCCCAAATTGGGGCCACGATAAAGAAAAAGCATCACATTTCCACTAATTGGGGTTCTGCAGATTCAAGGAGTGAAAGCAGGAGGAGAGACGTTAAAACCGGAGCCAGTTAGTGAGGAGAACAGAGGAGGTTTGGAAGCGTGAAGGAGTTCATCAGAAGAGAGGAGGAGAGCTGGAGGGGAGTCATTTGACAGATTGGCAGAGGAGGTGGAACTGCTGTCTGAAGCTGATGAATGATTCTGTCACAGCCTTCATGTCTGCAGCCGGCAGGACAACAAAGAGTTAAGCAGATTATTGAAGGTATTAGATCCACGAGGCAGGGCTCGTGTTCGTTCAGCAGTGAAAGGCCATCCCGGCAGGAAAGTGTTCACGGGGAGGGGGAGATGATGGCAGCATCCGCGTTTGGCGGAAACAAAAACTGCTGAGAGTAATGGAGGTCCGCTGTGTGCAATTAGAGCCTTCATCTCTGGAAACCTGCTGCTAACAGGGGGGAGCGGTGGGCAGGGAGGGGGAGCAGAGACCTGGACACAACACGAGGAAACCCCAGACTACGGCTGCAACAATATCCCAACACACCGGAGACGCAGAATGAAATGAAATTAAAAAGGTGATTACTGCTAAACTGTGATCCTCCTTTATGTGAGGAAACAAAGCGTTCCAGGCAGGAGCGAGACGCAACCAGGCAGGGTCCAGGCAGGGTCCAGGATGGACTGTGTGGAAATGAAACACGCTTTGACATTTTTCTGCAACAAATGTGACAGAAAGCTTTCTGTTGTGTGAAACGCATCGTTTCCTCAGATTCTGTTCATCTGCAACTGTAAAATGTTTGTGTTCAGATAAAACAGCAGGGCCAACCTGTCATTTATTCAGGGTTCCTGCAGATCCTTAAAAACTCTTAAAGAGCATTGAATTCATCAATCCAAAAATAAGGCCTTAAATAGCCTTTCAGAGGTTTTAAAATGAACACTTGTAATGATTGTAATTTGTCTCAAATATTATTAATTGAGCAAATGGCTCTCAAATTTATTCTGTTAAAATAAACATTTGGTGTAGTTGTTCCTGTATATTTAAGCTGTAGGAACCCTGTTATTCAAGATAGTTAGTTTAAATGTTCTCATAGAAAGATTTTTTTCCAAAGTATAATTTTACTTTTTTATCTAACTTTAAAAATAGAAGAAAATATATAATTAAAGTAGACTATAGTACAATGACTAAAACAATAAAATTATTTAACATTTAAAATTCTACTTCTGGGGCCAGATAAAACGTTAACGCGGACTTAAATTGGCCAGCGGATCCTAACTTGGACATGTATGAGATGATAAAAAATTAAAAAATGGTAACATAGGAATCAAGTTTCAGCAGCTTTTTTAGGTGTGTAAGAAAATATTGATACATTGAAATATTGCGATATTTCATTTGCTGATACTGTTTGGATTTTAATTGAATTTAGTGAAGTAAATACAATTCTCAGTGTTCAGAGCTTTTATTGCATAAAATAAACAGTTTTAATCAAATTTTATTTTGGTAATATATGGTGAGCTCTTCAGAGTTTTTAAAATGAGACTTTTTGCAGAAAAAATGTCAGTATATCGCCTCACTTAAAGTATCATGATATGTTATTATATCACTAAAGTTTAGACAAAACTCAGTCCAGTTTTTAGTCCTTAATAAAACCCACATATGTTTTGGCTACAGCTGAGTTTTGCTGCAGGCTTCTAAGTAAAACAGATTTGTGAATGTGTGTAAAAGTAAAAAACATTTCTGTAATCATTTTAAAGCTGGTTTTTCCCAGCGTACACAGAGGATCATGACAGAACCCGTTTGGCTCCAACCCCTCGCAGCAGAATCTTCCAGTGGAGTTGTACTAAATAATTATAAAGACTCGGAGCGTCTGGGGTCTGCTGCAGCCGGAGCTTAATTGTTAGCACCGAGGAGCTGCTGCGTCCAGCCGAGCGCTCTCTGGTCAGAGCTGCCATCCAGCATAAACAGCAACACAAAACTGGATGCTGCAGTTGCCACGCAACACTCGGAAAGCGATTTGAAGTGCACGGCTCTTTGAAAGTTGGAATTAGTTTTAACTTCTTCCACTCGGCGCGCGCCTGTAGCCGTGAGGGCCATCCTCCTCCTGTCCTTCAGAAAATAATGAGGAAAATTAAGGCGCGTTTGTAGGAGCGGTCCCAGAACACACAGCCCTCACTCATTATCAGCCCGGCCCTCTGCAGCTGCATTGTTGGGAGTCCTGTTCCCAGAGAAAATGGAAAGTCAGTGGGGCGATGGCTTTAGAAAAACACACACTGTCCTTGAAACACTTTGATGTGGCCCAGGCTCCAGTTAATTCCCCCCCTTTCCCCCCGCCGTACAGGCTGGAGGCCATTCCATTATACACTCTGCTTTTTCCTCTAAACTATAAAAAAATAAAACATTTGAGTTTTTCCGAGTCAATCCGGCTGACCGCGGCTGCTGCAGGGTTCTGTTAGTGACCTTGGGGTCCATTTGCATTGGCTTGGATTAAAGGCTTCCTCCAGTGGCCTCATCACACCATTAATATTTCAAAACTCTGCTTAGAAGAGTCCATTTGTAAAAGTGATGTCTGATTATCTCCACCTCTTCGTTGCAGTGAGTCGAGGCCACAGAACAGCTTGTTTGAATGGTTTTTTTTTCCTATTCGAGCTGTTTTGTGGAGCAGCTTTAAACATTTTTCTGTCCTCAGAGTCTCAAACTCAGGCGGTTAAAGTCTGCATGTCCGGTCCATTAATTAATGTTTTTACAGAAGCTGTTCGAATCAAGGCTGAAAACTCATGATTGCGTGAATGCTGAGTCAGCATTTACTGGTTTTTGTCTTTAAAAGTTTCTTTCATACATTTTTTTATATTCAAACGTCTGCATTCTTTGTGTTTTATATTCATGGATCAAAACGTTTTGTTTCCATCAGGATTAATGGGCCTCGGCCCACTGAGTATTTAACTTTATTTACCAAAAAAACAACAAAATAAAGGCTTTCAGATTTTTTATTTCTTCAAACATTCTCTGAAATCTACAAAAGAGGACAGGGCCGCTGAATAAAGTAATAAAATCCTGACTTTAATCACACGATTCTGACTTCTGAATTAGATTTTTTGCTTTATTTTTAATCTGTGTGTTTTAACATTTTAGCTTTTACCTACGGTTTAGCTTTTAGCTTCTGTCCCTTATTTTAATTTTAACAATTCATCAAATCAACAGCTTTAAATCTCTCAGCTTTTACTCTTTGTTTTCTTTAGATTAGTTTAATTGGCTTTGTTAGTTTTTAAATGTTTTTCTTGGCACAAACACAAAGCAGTGATGAGTTAGATTAATTATCTTTTAGTTGCAAACTTTTAGCTTGCATTAAAGTCAAAGCTGAAGCATTAAGGCCTTTCAGCTGACCACACTCAGACATTAGGCTTGGGTTGTTTTTATTGGACTCCTTCTGAAACGTCTGCATCATTTCCTCTCCTAATGAACATCAGCTCATCCAGCTAATAAATCAAGATTTATTCAGATCTCTTCCTTGCACCAAACATAAAGGAACAAAGATGAGGTTTTAAAAGCCTCCTGGGTTTTAAATCTGAAATGAAAAGCTGCACTTTGTTGTAAAACTATAAAAGAAGAGACTTTAACCTTGTTTGTTTTGACTCAGTATTTTTAGCATCTTGCTAACTTGGAGCTAATGATGAACTAATGAGTTCCTCTTTCTGATGAACTGTGTGTGCAGCAGAACTTCATTAACTCTTTTCTCTCTTCTTTATAGAGCAGGACTGTTCAGCTAAACTGGTCTGAGGGCCACAGTTACTGCAGACCAACAGCTCAGGGGCCAAACATCCAGCAATTAAACTTAATATGTAAATAAACCAAGTATTACAAAAATCTTTTACCTTTGAAATATTTAATCATAAAGACAACATACAGAACCCTATAAAAGTAGTGATAATTAAACAATATCAAAAACAAAAACAACACATTCTGCCTCCTGTTTAACACAAATATTTTAACATCTCCGTCTTGCTAAAATTTTAACCAATTTTATTTTTACTTTCATAGTTTTATCTTCAACTGCTTGTAATTTTAACTCTCTTGAATGTTTATTAAAATGTTTTATACCAGCTTATAGCCAAGATTCTGATGTTTCTGTAGATACTTAACATGTCTATGTCTATAAAGGATTGTTTGGACGAGTCAAACTTTGGTCTCTTGGGGCCAGATGTGGCCCGCGGGCCACCAGCTGAATAGCCCTGTTATAGAGGATGAGTGTGTTTTGAGTTTTTGTTCCTTCAGAAGTGACTTTATTTAGAAGTTTTGGGACTTTATGTGCCCATAAATCAGTGAGTTGGTAACGTTCAGCCTGCTTCCCTCAGTTCTGTTCAGTAGAATCCAAACCAGGACTCAGTCACTCCTGAGATGTTTAGTGAACTTCAGCTGAACTTCCTGTGACCCTGCATCTGCAGGAGAGCTGTTTGAAACATTTCTCAAGTGTTCAAATCCAAATTCAAGAATCTCTGAAGTTCGTTTAAAGGTTAACCTGAGCTGAAGTCAGGCTCTCGTTCACTCTGGGATGGAAGGAAGACATTTGAATGTTTAAAGTGGCCTTATTGTACCCGCTGCCATATGCTGCAGCCGCCTGCATGCATTTTTAACAGCAGTAGCCTCGGGGTCAGTCAGGCGCCTTGTGTCTTTCATATCCCTCTCTGTGAAAAAATAAATCCAGTCTGGATTCCAAAGGAGAGGTTTTGACATTCAGGGTGCAGTTCTGATGTTGGTTTTAACAGCAGGGGAGGAAAAGAAACGCAGAACTTCCACCAATAAAATAACTGGAGGTGTTATAAACATCTATTTCCCCAGAAATAAAACAAAGCCAACATGATGAAACCAGATTTAATCTTTAGTCATTTTGCTTTCTAAACAACAGATTTAAAAACTGAGCGGCGCAGCTTTAAAGCAGCCGACATGTTCCGCATTAAAGATCTGATTCTCATCAGATCTTCACCGGATTATATTCCCCGCTGCTGCCGGACGGATTTTATTCCTGACAAACCTTCCTTCATTCCAGATATTTGTTTCTGCTGAAGGTCTGAGGCTTGTTAAGACACGTCTCCTCACAGCCGGAAACCTCACAAACCTGAGACGGTTTGTTTATTCAGAGAATCCTCTGGAATGTTCCAGATTACCTGCCACATTCTGGCACCTCTTCATTCCTAATGATTATTATTATTAAAGCCCAAACAAATGAGTGAAATTATATAAGAGACAGAATAAAATAATCACTCTAACCTCATATATTTAGGAATAAAATTAAAGTTTCCTGCAGTTTGAGCAATTCTTTTACACATTTTAAAGCAAAAGTCCTTTTCTGCAAATAAGAGAATAGAGGAAGAAATGTTAATTAGACTGAAGTCTTTGTTTGAAATGTCTCGCTGGTGAACTTTCCTCCTGCTCATTTTTTTTGCTTTTTCCTCGTCTCTTTGCAGGATTTTTTTTTTTAAGTCTTTGCTGGTTTCTTCTTTTAAATCAGGTCCTAGTTGTGCAGCGTTGTAAATACAGGATTTTAGGGAACAGCTGGCAACCTTTTATATGTAAATTAACGTAATACTTAGCATTAACTCCTAAAACAATCATTCAAAATCCCCTTTTTTAAGCTAAAATAAACCAGTCTGAAAGCTGGAAGGGGGCGGGGCATAAAGCGCCTCATTTGGATTTAAAGAGGCAGCCTCAAAACGAGTTAATCAGACTTACCTCAGTAAAGGGGCGGGGCTTATGGAGTTAACAAGGAGTTAAATTTGTACCAAAGCTTTGCAGTTCAACTTTAAATAACTGAGTCATTTATATGTGAAAGCTGGATGTCTAATTTAAGAAAAAATGAAGAGGCGTAAAAATACCCAAAATACTTTCTTCTGTTTGGAAAGTTTCGAGTTGAAATTTTTGCTTTAATTAGAAATAAGTTCTGACAATGAACTAATTTTCACTCAAAATAAAAATAGTAAAACTGAAAGTGAAATTTAACTTTTTTCACAATTTTAATCACTGATTAGCCTCAAACCACTTTTTTTTTTTAAGCTGTTTGCATGATGCCTTAAGACCCTGCTGCAGGTAAGATACTGATTAAGTGTCTCCACATAAAACCATTTCACAAGAAAAATCTCTCAAATATAAAAGTTAAACTCTGTATTTTAATAAAAAGACATGTTAAAATAAATGTTCTT
>JAUBOC010000149.1:1646720-1659052 GCA_032275365.1 Anablepsoides cearensis | reverse complement strand
GTAATATTAACAAAAATAAGCTGAAGGAAGCCAAAATTAGCACAAAGATGTAAAAAAAGAACAAAATTGCCAAAAGAAAATGAAAATTCATAAAAAATATCCGAGTATAGCATAAAGAAGCCAAAAGAGCATGTAGCTAAATTATCACAAAAATGTACATTTTGCTGAAAAACACTAAAATCATCTAAAGTATTGCAAAAACAGCCAAAATAAGCTGATGGAATCACAACAGTAGATATAAAAGCAGAAAAAAAGCTAATATTAACAAACATAAAAAAATTAAGCTGAAGGAGGCTAAAATTAGTTAAAAAAAATAAAAACAAGCAGAACCAGAAAAAGATGAAAAGTTTAGGATTTTACGGATGTTTTAAGATGTTTCTGTTGTTTTTTTTTATGAGAACAAAAATGGAAGAAAAAGCTAAATATCTCAAAGTATAAATAGTTGAAGTACTGAAAGTCTTAGCTGAAATTTCCTAAAGGAGCCAAACATTTTGACATATAAATTGTTCAAATAGCACAATGTGGAATGAGATACGAGCCAAAAAAACAAAAAGAAAAATGAATCATCTCAATAGTGTGAATGTTTTCAATTAAACTGATCTATGTGTTTAATGTACGATAGAGCTTTATTCTGCATCCCGTTGGCCAAACATTACTTCCAGCTGTCTCTCCTGCAACAGATTATAGATTAAAGCACAAACATTTCCATGAAACTCTTTGTAAAATTGGAAATTAAATAATGATTATAAAGGACTCTGTGTTCCCTCCTGCCTCCATCAATGATGAAATCAAAGAAAACCTTCGTGTTCCTTCCTGCAGGTTTAATTAATGACCACTCTGAGCACAGGGCTGCTCTGCTTCAGCTTTTAACTCACTAATAAAAGAGTTTAACCATAAAATATGGATTTATTATGCGATATGTGCCCCTGATGTAATGGTCATTAAGTTCCCAAGCATACAGTGGCAGCTGGATATTTCCTCATTCATCTGTAGTCAGATACAAACTTATTGGAAATATGATTTTGTGCATTACAAGTACAGAAGTCTTTGTCTGATATGGAATCAAAAAATATCTGCAACTATTAATGTACATTTTACAGTGAAAAAGAAATAGTGAAATTAATAAAGGTAAATCTTTATGTTGAACCTAAACTGATAGAAATGACTATCTGCTGCAGGTAAGATACTGTCTTCTTAAAAGTACAAAAACCCACCTAAGATTTGCCTTTAGGGATAATTTAAATCAGAAATTTAAAGAGTTGTTTCATCCCTGCCTCCTCTCCTGTAAGCTGTTTATCAAGGACACATTTTATTTTCAAATTCAAGGATTCTCTGTCTGAAACCTTTAATAAGAAACACAAAATCAGTTATTTTTGTTTATTTTTTGCATTTAGTGATTCACAGGAGGCATAGAGCAGATTAAAAAAATACATTTGTCTGGTTTACCTTGTGATCTTTAGAATAAATAAATTGGATTGCAGCTGTTTTCAGAAATGTTTGCTCCAAAATGCAGCCTGCTCAGCAATAACCAGCGCATTTAAAGGAATTTACGTGGCTGACACACGCCGCCTCCCTCAGGCTCTTTAAAGCCAGACTTTCTACAATCACCCAGCCAGGATTGTAGCATCTTTCAGTGAAATGAGAGCATGTGGGTGATTGCTCTTCACAGGAACTTCAGAGGAAGTCAGAGGACTGGAAGAGAGGAGATATTCTAAAGAGCGGAGCTTTGAGGAGCGGTGCAGTGGGCCGCTGCGTCTGAGGATGGTCGACTCCAGGCTAGGAGCAGATGAAAGCCTGGGAAAAGTGGCGTGAGGGGCAGGAGATGAAGGAGGAACATCCAAAATGATGTAGATGAAAGGAGAAGAAGAGGGGGAGAAATGGAGCGGCGTCGGGACAAAGAGCATCTGAGAGAGGAGCGGAGCAGGAGGCTGACCTTGACAAAACGTGGGCGAGCGAGGGAGCAGCAGAGACAACAGAAGAAACGGGGAGGGAGATTATCTGGGCAATAAAATAAGAAGGGAAGAGAAGAAGTCAAGGAGCCGGAGGGAAAGTGAGAAGCAGCACTTACTGTAGAAGAAGAAGGTATTTAAACATCTATTGACTCCTGTGTGTTTGGATCAAACAGGTCTGATTATTGAAAGCCACAAGTTTCCACCTCAGATGTCTAACCTGGCTGCAGGGATTCACCTCCAGCTGCAGAAAATAGTTCTGCAGCATGATGGCTGAATGACTCTGCAGAAGAAGCTAAAGCTGAGTCGTTAAAATTAAACCAGTGGTGGGCACGGGTACACTAATCTGTTAACAAAACTAATATTTTACTGAGTGCTTTAGTGTTTGCATTAACTTTATTAATTTGTAACTAAATAACATCCTGTTAAAATAAGGTCTATTTTCTTTGCCACTAAGAATCTTATGACATCACTTCCTCCATGTAAAAAAAATTAGATGTTTTTCCAACATTCTTTGCTTCTGAGTTGTCATAAAGTTACCGTGTATTTCCTAAAAAGTGAAGCAAAGACACACATCTTTGCTTTAATTTTAGTGTTGTTGCATTAATAAAAGAACTAAATCAACAGAAACTCATTTTTTAATGCCTTGTCCGCTCTTCCTGTTTATCAGCTGTAGCTCCGCCTCCTGGCTTTAGCAATTCAGTTCAATATTTTTTTATTAATCTCAAAGGGAAATTAAATGTTGTAACTCATATTATCCTGGTTTCTTTAAATAGTTGTTATAAATACTAATTGCTGTGGACAGAATAATCTCCTGTACTGATCTGTCTCTCTCTGAAGACTCTCTGCTGTAGTGACAGTCTGATGAAGAGGATGCTCAGGGTTTGTCTATTATATGATCAGAAAGCCTGGCAGGGAGATGTTGGAGTCAGGGCAGCCATTGTCTCAGTGAAACACATAATACTGCACTCCTGATACTCTGGGTTCTTGTTGGGGCTTAGAGTTCATCCAACCTGTTCTCCAACGATCTCACATTGTCCATCATGATTGATGGAAGAGATGGTTTGAACTTCCTCCTCCTCTCTCTCCTCTTTGCTCCTGCTCTGCATCCACAGGCCTTATCTGGGGTTTGAGGCTGTAGTTGAGGTATTATTTGAGCTGTTAACTGAGATGTTAATCAGCTGCTCATGGTTGTAACAAACCACTACGTTACACATGGTTACGCTTCGTAACAAATGTCCAAAAGCAAAATGGGTGTTAGTGAAAATCCTTCCACCTGCACAGCATCTAACAGCAGAGGGAATGATCATCCAGAAAAGCTCTTTTTATCCAGAAAAAGAGAAATTAAAGTTTAAAAAGAAAAAACATGGCAGTCATTACCCAGCATGCAGTGCATCGTGATGCATTTTTATTACCTTTCTTCACTTCTACCTCTAAAAGAGATCTAAACTCTTATCTGTGATCTATGAAGCATTTGTGTTAAAATGTTTCAGGTTTGGTTTGATCTCTGGTGAGGTTTAGTTATTGAGTAAAACTGAAAGCATTAGAGGTCGGAGCCAGAGGGACAGGAAGTATGTGGAAGTAAAAAAAAAACAGGAAAACAAGAATCAATTGATTATATTTTTCTATTACTCAGCTGTTATTTTCTGTTGTCTGTGGAGTCAGATTTCCAGGGAAAACAGAAATAGGACAGTAGCTCTGCCACCCACTACAGCAGTTTAGCTTGTCTGCCCCGAGGCTGATAAGACTGTCAGACTGGAAGCAGAAAATGGTGACATATTGTGGGAGTCAAGAGGCCAGCAGATGGATAATAAGAGGCACGAAGACTTGTCCAAGTCGAGGAGCGGAGTGAGCAGTAACTGCAAAGAAAATGATGGATTCGGTGTCGGGACAGAGGCAGAGGAGGAATGATTTATTTGATCCTTATTGTGTTTTTGTGTCAAACAGCAGCTTCATTTTACAGATAATTGATTTGACTTTACAACTTTACTTTACTTCCAGGATAGATTGTGGAAGCTGCTGCACGAGACCAGAAGAAGCTGGTTCATTAAATCTGGAGCGTCTGACTCTTTTACATAATGAATAATTATTAAGGCCAGGTGAGGCAGACTTACCTGGAGCAGCAGATACTGCTGCGAGCTCCGCTGGGCTCTAAACATAAAGCTTTCATAATGTTTTTATGGCTTCCTGGTCTATGATGGACTTTAGTCCAGATTCAGTATTTTTCAGCTTCGTCATCCTCTGCAGGGATGTTTGGACACCCTGAGGGGGCGGAGCCTGCAGCTGGGTTTAATGTTTGATGAGGTGAGACAGAAATCTGCATTCCAGAGGAGGGAGGAAATGAAAGATGTGAAATGAAGTCAGGGGAGAGAGAAACAAAACAGAAGCAGGAGGTCAGTGGATGACAAGAAGTCAAGATAAAGAGAGGAGGAGGAGGAGGAGGAGGAGGAGGAGGAGGAGGGGGGCAGGAGGGAGGAGACGCTGACGGCTCCAGTTGAGATCAGTCTGCTCAGTGTCAGCTGGACAGGAGAGAGACTGGAAACAGCTGGGGACTCTCACTGTGTGTTTGTGTGTGTGTGTGTGTGTGTGTGGGAGAGTGTGTGTGTCTTTGTGTGTGTGGGAGGGTGTGTGTGTCTTTGTGTGTGTGGGAGGGTGTGTGTGTGTCTTCGTGTGTGTGTGTGGGAGGGTGTGTGTGTTTACACCAGGGAGGAAGTAAAATGGGACGTAGCAAGGACAGCCAGGGATCAACACACACACATGATCCAACATGCAGTGCTGATGAGTCATCCTGTATGACAGTTTGAATCTGTTATCTCTGCAGGTATCAGGAGAGGGAGGACACACACACACACACACACACACACACACACACACAATGAAAGACTGGTCAGAATGTCCTCACTTTGTGAAACAGTCTTCACACCAAAGGTTAAAAACTTGCAGTTGTTTTCACTGATGATAGAAATACACACACTGTTTTTTTCTATCTCAGTGGGGACTTTGCATTTATAGACACACACACACACACACACACCAAACACAGTCGAGCTGTCAGAGAGAAAAGCTTTCAGTGTTTGAATTTAAGGTGAGACAATAATCAAAACACACATACAGAACATACATAGAACACACACAAACTGCACACACACACACACAGAACACACAGAGAGCTCAGTGTACTTTCCTTCACATCCAAATCAATTTCTTCTTCTTTGTTTTCTATATTAACCTTTAGTTTTTTCCTCCCCTCATGATTCTTTCATCACTCTCTGTTTGCAGCTCTGCTCTGTTAAAAACATGTAAAAATATTTTTAACATTTTTATTTTGACTATTTTATTTTTTGTATAAAAGCAAACCTTGTTAGAGTTTGTATTGGAGATGAACTCCACATTGCTGAGGTTCAGTCACTACTCTGCGGCGGCCATATTGAATCAATCAGCCACTTTTCATGGCAGCAGCTAAAATCACAGCAATATAACTGATAATGTTTGCATTTTTAACCCTTCATCCGTTTATTTACACTCCTAAAGACTAAAATATTAGTTTCTCATTATTTCAGCTTGTTGAAGTTGTTTGGCAGAATCTTATCTCAATGTTTCTGCTTGTTTGTGAGCCCCCCCCCCTCAAAACCTAATTTGTCTCTTTGGTATTCATCACCTGATCTTCCTTTTATTAATTTGTGTTCAGCTTTGTAATCTGGTTGTTTGCCTCTTCCTTCATCCTTGCAGAAAATGTCAGTAATTAGAGCTCAGTGCTTGGCTGGTCACATCGCTCTCTTCTTAGTGTTTTTACAAAGAGCACGCTTGTTAAAATGGACCCATGTCGCTTTGAAATGAAATGAGCCAAATCCTCCCCGATTGTTAGAAACCGCTCGTCTATCTGAGTGGCTCCACGCCTCACCCCGGCCCCCGAGTGGTGGCTCCCACCTTCAGCTCCTGAGAAATTAAAGAGTGTAATTTGTGACACCTGATCAAATATTCAGCTTGAGGCAGATTTGTTTGGACTTTAGTTTCCATCATCTGGACCTCCTCCTGTTCCTGAATGAACTGTTTCTCTGATTAATCTCAGCCATGTTTGATGCATTCAGACCATTTCCATAAAATTTCATCAGACTGGAAAAAATAAACCATTTCATCAAAGATAGATGGAGACCAGGAACTGAGACCAGGTCTGCAGGTCCCACCAAAGACTGAGCGGTGGTCTCAAAGTTGAAAGGCAAAAAACGACGTCTCCCCAGAGCTTCAGTGACGTCTCTGCTGTAGAATTTGATGAACTGAATAAATTTTCTCTTTTTTTAGTCTTGATCCCACTTTGTCCTCCGCAACATTATTGGATAACCATCTAATTTGTTCAGAAACTCTGTATCTTTATATCTTCTCCTCTTCTATTCTGTTAATGATTCCTTTTGATGAAATCTTGACTGCGTTTGATCTCCGGAGCAGTCTGAGTGTATCGAGCGGCGGGAGCAGATCAGATCTTTGAGGTGAACCGCGGCGCTGGAGAGAAAAAAAAACACTCGAAAAGAGAGAGAACAAAAGCGGAGCGAGGGATTCTTTGTTTTGTGAAATCCTGACAGAGGTGTAGCGTTTACTGCAGCCTCAGTCACAGCTTTGAGTTCTGCTGCAGCAAACTTTTTATTTTTCTCCTGAATGTTTGATTTTTCTCTTGTCCTGCATTTTTAAAGTGCAGAACTTTTATTTATTTGTTATTCAGCGCAGAAGCTGCGAGCCTACAAAGCAAAGACGAGGCTGAGAAACACTGAAGGAGGAGCGTCCACGTCGGAGCTTCTTGTCTTTAATATGAACTCCACAGTGGAGAGGATTTCTGCATCCTGCTGAGGTGGAAACAGGTGAAACTTAACTGAACCTGATGAGTTTCTGTTTAGAATCATCCAGTCCAAAACACAAACAGCTAAACATAAAAGCTCTGAGCAGAGATGAGGATCTGAAGCTTGGCTTCTTTGCCTCGGGGCACATTTGGATCTCATGCGGAGGAGGCCGCTCTGAAAGGGAAAGTTTCAAAGTTACCTGGACTCTGTTTCAAACCCCGTCCAGTTTTTATTTTTTCTACTTCAAACTGCGTTCCGGCTTTGAAGGATGTTCTGGGTTTCGCTCATCAAAGATGTTCAGTTAACTCAGGAATTCTGCTTTGTGAGAAAGACCCCCGGACCCAAACCATCAAACTTTCAGAGGATTTCTGTTTCGCTCTCCTCTTTAATGCTCCAACATTAAGAAAACATGATGGAATCGTCCCGTTTTTAACATGCGTGTCATGATGATAACGAACAGGAAGAACTGAGGAAGAGACGAGTTCTGTTGTGATATTTTGGCAGCTTTGCTCCTTTTAGGCATCCTGCACCTCTCCCCTCTGCAGGAGGATGAAGCCCACCTGCTCGTTGATGAGATTTCTCTGACACGGTCCTTGAATTATGACCGGATGAGACGACCCGCTCTGCCTCATGTCAGAACCTGTTCTGCTCAGAATCATGTTAGTGACATATATAAACAAACGTCAGCTGTTTTTAGGAAGCAGCAGACAGAAGGATGAGTTATTCAGGAATGTGACGCAGCAATTATACTCTGAACCTTTATGGCACAGCATGAGGCCCAAAATTAAGACTGTTATGCAACCAGTGGTTGCTTGTAGAAGGAGGCTAAAGCTATTCCTAAACCAGCTATTGATCTGATTAACCTCTCGAGTCCCAGCTGCAAAACAACTTTTCCCATTTTCTATTTCTTTTAACTTCTTTTAACTTCAGATCTGTCAGCCTGGACATGTTTGGTATCAAAAGAAACCTAATAATCTTGGCTAAAAGCTCAGGGAAACATTCACCAAACACAGATCAAAGGTCAAGCAGGTGAATCAGAAAGTAAACAAACTGTACAAAATGGGATCATTGCAAATCTGTAAACATATTCAAGCAAATCTGTAAAGGAAAACCCAGACGTTATTTTTTAAAGCAAGTCAAAGTAAATACCAAAATATGTTGTAAAGTGTGTTGAAAGTTTTTATTTTTTTCACTTATTTTTCAGTGAATCTTATCCAACTGAGGTCTAATATAATTTCTCGTGATTTTCTATAATATATATGGTGACAAATAAATGTTTGGATAATTTTTCAAAAGAACAAACATTCAACAACAAGTGTTTTCTGGCAGGTAAGAAAAAATAAATAACTTTTGCAATCAAAAACTTCAGATTTCTTAACATTTATTTATGGAACCATCATGGTCTGTCCTGTGCAGAATGAAAAAACACTAAATAATGTCTTTATTAAAACCTCTGTAACTTTGCTCCAGTTCATTTTAGGAGCATGAATCTTTGCACAGGTACTGTTCACAAGTGGATTTATGGTTTCCAAGAGTTTTTAGCCTCATTATGGTTTTAAATAGGTTATATACTGTCTAATGAAAGAATTATTTATGTGACAGTAAAAATAAATAAAACAATTATGTTCCATCCCCAATATCTCTAAAACCACAGCAGCATGTTAGCTTTATTTTGATACCAAGATTATTTAAGTAGAGTTTGTAAATGCTGAGATGCACTCAATTACATTTCGGCGTGTTATTTTGAGAAAACCCCTTGGGTCTTTAAAGGTTAATGATAGGCCAGCACTGCTAACTGAGCTGAGTAACTGAGAGGCCAGAGCTGCACAATGAGAAGGAGATTATTTATTTGTGTTAGCATCAGAGAGGCTAGCAACTAGCATGGATAATCTGGAGTTAGCACATTATTCAGATCAATAGCTGGAATAGCCTCCTGCTACAAGGATGTAGCAACCACTGGTTGCACAATAGTCTTAATTTTGACCCTCATACCACACTGTACACCTTCACCGCACCTTTAAGGATCAATTAAAGTGAGTTTGGTTTTAAACTTTATTTCTGACTCATCCACAGCCTGAAGAATATTCCTTATTTATACCTTTCACATTAAAAGCCTCTTCAGTTTGGACAAACCTTTTCTTGAAGGCCGTTCTCGACTCTGCTTTACAGCACTGAACACAGAAAATACCAGTTATTTGCAGAAATGACGGCTCTTAAGAAGCGTTTTTACACTGATGTGCTGTAATTTTACCCATTTTACAAAACCGCACGTCTTCCACAGACTCATAAGAAGAGCTTTTGTGTTGAATATTATGAATCTTATATCGTTTTAAAGATAAGTGCAGCAGCTTTTATTCAGCCTTTCTGCTTTCTTGTATCATCAAAAACTTGATCAAAGACTATTTTGTGTCAAACAGATTTACTGATTCGTCTGAACCTCAGTGTTTACAGCTGTCATCTGTGGAGGAGAAGAAGAAAAAAGTAAACTTTTCAGAACAGGACACCGACAGGTTTCTCATGGATTTACAAATAATTCCAGAGGATCTTTGAAAGTACCAGGATCAGTTTTTCCAGCCCACAGAGGACACGGCTGCATTTTATTTCCAATTTAAAAACTAAAAAAAATCTAAAAAAAAAAACTGAACATGGCTGAGAATTAATAGGTTGTCAGCTGACGTGGTGGTAACACAGAAAAAGCCACCCACAGGGTAAACATGCCAATTATCTGAGCTGCCAGCTGCCGTTAATGGAAGTCTGAAATTAAAAGTTTTTTCCTGTAATTGTGAAGCAACTTATCAGACTTCCTGCCCTGCTGTTGATCCCTGCATCATTTTAACTTTATGCTAAATTACAGACGTCAGATTTCATTTCTAATTTCTTCAAATCGATCAGTTTTCCTCATGAAAGAAAGACCCAAATTCATCACCTCACCGGACTTTTCTGTCGTTCTCAGATAATTTTAGCAGAAATCTCGTTTCTCCAACTGGAAAAAAATCAAGAAGTCATTTTGAAGTCGCACGGATCATTTATCAACATTTGCAGAGTCCGCTCCCCGTCGGGACGGACGCTTTTAATTTGCTTTTTTAAATTCTGTTTCACTTTTATTCCACATGATGCGGAAGCTGCAGATGAGCAGCAAATGAACCGCAGTCGAGTCAAACCCAAGGAGTTTAAAAACAGGATGTCAGGAAACGTCTTGTTTTATGATCTGATCTTTTTACAATTTAAAACCTGAACCTGAAGATGAGTCTTTGTGCCTGTTGATGCAGGTTAAACCTCTGATCTTTATTCCACCTTAAAATATCAGAACTATCCCTTTAAGGTTTAGTGAAAATGTAATATTTTGGCCTTAAATTAATCTTTTACTTCACATATAAACTTCTAAGCAACAAACTTAGATTTTTATTTAATTTTCTTTTTAACAGGATGAATTCTTTTTGCACATAATGAATGAATGAATCTTAAATCTCTGCTTTTATGTAATAAACTGGGATGAATTTGAGGTGTTTGCATTTTTTGTGTTAAAAATACCTCCTGACACAAACAGATGCAGCCAATTGTTTATTTTTTTATAAAAGCCATTTTTGTGACTGTTAATCTCCCCCCCCCCCCCCCACCTCTTTGTTGATCAGTGGTCTGTTCCTGAAAAGCCAGAGCAAAAAAAACATGCTGATTATGAGCTGTCAAATGCCAATTATGGGTAATTCAGCTGTGCAGTGTGGGGTAGATGAGACAATCACTCGACTCTTCCTCTCCTCTGAAGAGTTATCTGTTTTTAATTATGTCTGAATGTTATTAATGTCACATCCTCATGAACTGTTTGTGGGAAACGGTGAAGCATCCCAGCTTTTTATAGCTCCTTTATTTAAGATGAGATGTAATGAATGAAGGTGAAAAACAGGTTTAATCCTTAAATATCATTAAGTTGGTGTTCAGAAGCTGGGTTGATATTTATTCTGTTAATATTTATGAAGCTTCACACAAATCAGATTTTTTTTTTCGCCTGTAGGTTTTTCAGCCTGTTCCACATTTTAGCTGCTTTGCCCAATTTTGTTTTCCTACTTTCAGCAAAACTTTGTTCAAATTCAACTCACATTAATAGTTTTTCTATTAAACCTTTTTCAGCTTCTACAGCAAGAATCTTTCAGCGTTAAGCTTTTATTCTGCATTTTTACATTTACTTATATCTAAGATTTAATCTAAAACCATTTGTCCTCAAAACCGATCGACTCAGATTGTTTCAGAGTGAAATGTTCTCGGTTCCGTCTAAGAACAGTTTTTCCATCAACAGGCTGGAGCTGTGTTTAAATGTGATTGGCCGACACTTTGAACAGACTTTGGAGAAGTCGGGTCGGGGCCGGGCCTGCAGTTAGAGCTGACCGATAAACGCTGCTGAACACGGAGATGATGGAGCCGAATCATTTTCACCTCCAGCAGCTGCAGGTTCTGTTCAGCTCAGGTGCTTCACTCCTGGATGGACACACAGGATTTAAAAAGAAAAAAAGAACCAATTTCAGAGAACTGAAACTAAAATTAGCGTTTTTTTTTTTTTGTTTTTTTTTTGGTGAGTCATGTTGCATCTAAAAAAGAGAGAACATTGCTGCAGACTGGAAGCAAAAAGCACAAAAAACGATTACATTTAGTAAAACCCAGACCTGCTCTGCAGAATGAAACTTTACTGAAGAACATTTGAAATATTGGTGTAAAAGATCCAAAACAAATGTTTGCCTCAGGTGAGAAGCAGCATGTTTTTGGCACGAAGCAGACCAGGAATCAAAAAGTTAATTCCGGATTACACTTTGAAGCACGGAGGTGGGAGTGTGATCGTGTTGAAGTTGCATCAGATTCATGAAACCCTGATAGCCTGAGGATATAACAGAATCTTAACTCTCAATATGACTCTGCAGAGGCTTGGCACAGCAGGAGTGTTGCATTGTGGGTAAATGCCAAAACACACTGCCAAAAATATCACAGAAAAAAAAAGGATTTGTTGAACCGTGCATCAAAGATTTTTAACTCATGAATGAAAACGTGTTGCAGATTTAACAAAACCTGTTTGTTCTGTTTGAAAAACACCCATAATTAGTCCACGCTCCAACTTTGCCTCTCCGGTTGCATAAATTTGTCCCATTTTTAGTTGTTTGACAGCTGCTGGCAATCATCCAGATAAAAGCTGACATAACTGACATCACGAGGAGGAGAAAAAAAAATCTGCAACAACAAACCAGCTGTGCTTCATTGGCTTCCATTAGGATGTGATTTGGATGTTAATGTGGATGAGTGAGCGCCCCATCAGCATATTCCTCGTGTTTACACTGCAACGCCGTCAACGTGGGGGAAGCGCCACACAAACAGGCAAATGCCACAAGCCTCTAAATGTCAATTAAGTGTGATTCATCTCTCCGGAGCATTGGGAGGCAGGCGGAGTGCGGCCGTTCATTTAACCGCCTCCCCTCTTCGACTTTCCATTACGCCGAGCCGAGGTGCCACCGGGCTGCGGCGGGCGGGATAAGTGGCAAATTGTGGGATCATCGGGGTTATAATGGAAAGGATT
>JAUBOC010000149.1:1544037-1555704 GCA_032275365.1 Anablepsoides cearensis | reverse complement strand
ACTGGACAGCTGGACGGGGGATCGAACCGGTGACCTTCCGGTTCCAGGACGACTCCCCTAACCACTCTGCCACAGCCATCCCACTGATATATAGGGAACACTGATATTTTTCTTTCTTGATTCTCTGTCTGTGTGTCTTAGTAATAGAAAATGTCACCCACATCTTATTTAGTGTCAATTTCTGAGAAAACTACAAAAAATTAAAAGGTTGTACGGGTTTACCTTATGCTTCCCCAAGCCCTTATTTTGGCAATAAGCACTAATAAAACAATAAAACAACTGTAAGGTCCTTTTTATAAAGTGAAATAAATGTCTGAATGACCATGCTTCTAAATAAAAATAAGAAAATACGTAAAAGAACAGAAAAGGGCCGAAAAGTCATCCCTGAGGTACCCCACAGCTCAAAACTGAACCATTGGAACAATCCTATCAAAATAACCTTCAAAACAACCAATGAATGAAGTTAATGCTTCTATAAACATGATGCAACATAAAAAAATATTTAAAAAACGTCACTCAGACTGAGGCAGGTTTGAGTTTCCTCGCCTGTGAGGACAGGATTTTCTGCCTGAGCAGCCGTGTGAAAACATACTCTTATATAAGTTTATTTAATCTTTACACCTTTTAATGTTTTTGTCGCTGGAGATGTTTGCCGCTTCGCTGCTTGACTCGTTTTGTCACAGCGTGCGCCGACTCTGCTCTTGGTGGGTTTTTTATTTTATTTTTTACAAACGTTTCTGAAACAAAGAGTCCGTCCTGAGCCGTGTGTTGAGTTGTCACAAACCCAAAAACCCACTTTAATGCAGCTGTGGAGAGAGAATCAACGAGCTCTCAGCAGCAGCTGCGTGTAATCTGCAGAACACACACGTGGACCTGGTGTTTGGGTGAATTCAGGTGTGTGTTTCTGCTCGTGATGGATCGGCTCGATGTAAAGTAAATCCTGTTTATTCAGGTTTTTATCTGGGTTTGATTGATTCAGGAGGATTCTAACTCGCAGCAGCTCCAACTTTTAGAAAAATAAAACAATAAAACTGGTTCTTTGTTGGACCACAGAGACCGACTCAGGTGAAAATTCCATCAATTCATTCCTGATTTTATTTGTTTTAAAAGAAAACTGTAAAAAAAAAAACAAGTTTTGAAGAAAGAGGAAGGTGCAACAATTAATCATTTTTACTCTGTTTCATACTTCATTGCTTTCATCCTTTTTCTTTTCCTTTCCTTGCATCCTTCTTTGCTTCCTTTCACTCCTCTCTTTTTTGTTTGGAAAAATAAAACTCATTAGGATCAAAGAGGCCAAAGCAGAAACAGACTTTATGAATTGAATTATATTTTGTGGAAAAAGATCGATGTTTCACCTGGAATAGAGTTACACATTTATGCAAACGCTTTAATAGTCCTGACAGGAAGTGCTACAGCTAGCTGCTAAATCTCAGGAGGAAACGGTTCGATTTAAAGACAACAGAAGAAGGAATCTGTCGCAGGTGATCCCAACACTTCAGTTTTATTCTGAAACCTGACAGATGAAGGTTCAGCTTTATTTTGAAATAAACAGATTATTTGTTTGGAGTTCCTCCTCCTCTTCAGGATGAAGGTTCTGCAGGCTGTTAGCAGGCTGTTAGCAGTCAGGGTGGAAACGGGAAACCTAACCTTGGCAGCATTAAAGCCCCAATTACTATTCATTTCAGCTCCTCTCCCTCTCTGAACTTATTTAATCTCTTTTTCATCTGTTCCTCTCTCATCATCTCTAAGTCCAGGACTTCTCTTCCTCTTTCAACTTCCTCATCCTCTTCTTTCTTTTTTGACTCTTCTTTTATCTCTTTTCTCCCCTCCACTCTCATCTTCTCAAACTTCAGCAGCTTTTTTTTTATTTTTTACCCTCCTGAACTTTACTTCTCTCTTTCTCACCTTTTTTTCTTTTTTATATTTTGCCTTTGCTGCTTTTCTTCCAGCCGCTCCTGCTGTGAAGCCAAAAGCTGTGAGTGCATACACAACTTCAAACTGAATCAAAACTTCAGATATGTATTTTCTGCTCTGCTTTTTTTAACCTTTTCTGCTTTCAGATACACTTAGCTGTACAGTATGAAGCAGCTGCGAGCTCTGGCACAAACTCAGGGCACCACTGGGCCTCTCCGCTCAATAACTAAACTGAAGATAGCCTTAAATTTCACCTGTAGTCAGCTGCTCACCAGGCAACAAGCAAACACAGATCCCCACAGCCGAAGCTTTCACCCGCTCCACCTCTTCTCTTTTCATTCCTGCTCCTTCCATCTGTGGGAGCTTATTCCACCGCTCCGCGCGTCTTATCCCCTCTTCTGTGGGGCTTTCTGACACTTTGTGCCACTCTGCATCTCAGAGGTTTTGTGCAGAAAAAACCCCACATAAACACATGTGCAACCGAACCGACGCCCACGTGCAACCTGCACATAAAACACGTTTACGACACGCCTGCAAAAACACCGAGCCTCCAGTTGTCAGGTGGCCTTGGTCTCTCACAATCGATTTTCAGAAATGACTCCGGCAGAAACGAGATGAAGAGAAAGCAGCTCCGCTCTCTCTGGGAGCTATATTAGTCTGTATATTCTTTTATTTTAGAAAAACACAGCACCTAAGTTAATTTTAGATATTGCTTTTTTGTTATTTTCACTGTCAGGAAGGATTAGAATACAGCAGATTGTGTCTTGGGGGGAATAAAAAAAAAAAAGAAAAAAGAGAAAGTAACGTTTTTCCCGGCAGAACGTGGAGCTGAAATAATTCATGCAAATGTTGCAATCAATAGTTCATATGCAGCGTGCACAACACACTGACCATCTGTCGGAGGGAGCAGCCGCGCTGAGTTTAAATGCTGCTGCAGCTAACTCTGAGATAATCACAGCGCTGTCAGACGGAGGCGCCGTGCAAACAGCCGCTGACAGCAGTTATTTATTATCAGCCTGCAAATCAAGCTTCACGTCTGCTCTGATTGACGGACAGCTCGTCTGAAACGCGTCAGACTCTGACTCGTGCAGGAAGTGATCCTCATGAAGGCCTGATGTTTCCTGTGCCCTTCAATTAACAGTTCAATGCCCCCTGCACAGTTAAAACATCTGAAACGGTTGATGTTTTTGTTGTAATGATGCTTCTTGGCAATAAATCTTATCGCTGCACCTGATTGGCAGCAGCTGGAGGGATGAGAAGCTCAAAACAAGAGTCAATAAGAGCAAAAAAAAGCAGTTTGGCAGAGAAGATACAGCGTTTTTTTCATGTGCACAACCCACACACTCAGCTCTACTGTTCATCCCAAAAATGCATGTTCCTTACAAATGTGGCACAATTTAAAACATGACATTTATTTATTTAGTCAATTAAATTTATTTGTATAGCAAATTTCAGCTACAAGGCAGTTCAAAGTGCTTTACATCATAAAAACACAAAAAATACAGTCATAGAACACTGAAGCATTAGAGTTTGTCAATTATTTAGTCATTAAAATGTCCTTATTTGTAAAAAAAAATGCAGGTCTATATTTTTTTATATATATAATTTAATTTAAGAACAACTGCAAACCATAAGAATCTAACTTTACAATAAAGTGATTAAATGGGAGAAGTTTAATTTGCATAAATCCTTCAAAGGAATAAAAAAAACTGAAGGTGGTTTGTGTGGGAGAGAACAAGCTGCTGATCCAGCGTCAGTATTTACACTTATTATACAAATATTAATGTTGTTCTGATTTATTCAGGAGCAAACAGAACAACTGTTAACAGTTAAAATTCATGAGGATGTGAAACATTTATTGTGACGACTCCTCGCCATCAGGAGCAGGAGAAGAGGCTGATGTGAAACGTGACAGATGTCCCCGTCTTCAGCTTTTTATTTTATTTTTTGTCTTTATGTGGTCATCGTGTGTTTATGTGCCGGAAACGTGGCGCACCTGAGGCTCTTCATGGTCTGCTGGCAGGAGGAAACATTATCCTGAGAGAAACGGGGGAGACTGATGGGTGATGTTTGTCTGCGACACTTTAACTCCTGTTTGGAGTTTGTTTTTTTGTTGTTGTGTTTTTGGTGCCGTGGCCACCGGCGGCACTACCTGCTTGAAATGCAGTCGCCACCTGTGATGCCTGAGGTCCCCATCTGTCTTACTGCACGTGTGTGTGGGGTTAGCCTCAGCAGATGAAAAGTGGTGACAAGCTAAATTCCAGTTTCATTGTTTGAAGGGAAGAGGGATAATTTACCCACAGGTGTTTGCTTCACTTTGCATTTTTCTAGAGTTGCTTCAGAATCCACCGATGACGACAACTTGACAAGTTTTTGGGAATAATTAGCGGCTACGTTAGCCGCCGCTGCTGAGGCCCTCCCTCTCAGTTCGTGTCATTAACCCTGCATCCTGTGTGAGCTTGTGTGTGTTTTCAGCGGCGCAGCTTGAAATGTGCGACTTCAGGTGCAGGTTGTCGCTTTGAGTTGCTTTCACCTTCAGGGTGTGACGGGGTAACGCTCTCGCATGCTAACTTCCTCCAGCGTTCATCGCTGCTGAGACGTAAATGTCACAGAAAGGGAGGGAAAACACCTGAGCTCGGCTCTGCTTCTTCACCTTTCTGTTTTTTTATTTTATCATCAGCAGCTGTTTTCATCTTGACCTGCTGGTTTTATTAAAATGAACTTTTCTGCTCCAGTTTGAAATATATTTAAAGATTTTTTTCCTCTTGCTCTCTAAGGCCACGTGGTTTTCTTCACCTGGCACCTGCGGGGCTCCATAGGGGCTCGTGCTTTAATTTGTTTGTTTAAACAACCCCATCAGCTGTCTCTGCACATACATATAAATATAAATATATATGTGAGTCATGCATGAAAAGCCTCCCGCAGTGATAGTCTGAACTCATCCAGCTGCAGAAGCCTGCAGTGATAACATCCATACATCTCTGTCAGATGACTTATATCTTTGGTCTAATTACTGTAAACAAAGACGACCCCGACAGAGAAAATCAGCCGTCTTTAGCTCGCAGCGGGCGTTTAAGCTGCTCGTAATTGTCGCCACCTTTCCCATAAACCTTGTTGCCACTTCACCCACTTGGCTGAGAACCAGTCAATAAAGCTGCTAATCTCGTCGGCGACAGCCTCATTTGTATATTGTAATAACACTAATGTTGAAAGAGAAAGTGCTAACGGTTTATTGATGTTCAAAATGTTACACTTTAGCAGCTCTAACTGGGTTAACGAGGGTCGGCTGAAGCACCGGTTAGAATCATCGACGTAAAGCCCGAGTGTGTAATTTATTTCACCGTAAATGTGAAGGATTCTCAGTCAGAGAGGAGGATCGGCTGGATTTATGACCACGTCGTTCAGTTTGAGCTTGACTGTCTGCACTTTAGAATTTATTATTTTACTCTTTAAGTGAAATTTTTAACTTAAAACAAGCTCCTCTGTCTGTTTACTCATTATTTTTGCTCAAATACAGCAGCATTGATAATGAAGGACAAAAAAAAGGACAAAATTAAAGTCGTTTTCAGACACATTAACGCTGCAGGAGTTCAGCAGAATTTCAACAATTTATTCAACTTTTTTTCCCCCAGAGTTGTTGCTGATGACTGCGTTTCACAGCAGGAGAGTTTCAGGTGCAGCTTCTCACGCTGAGATTTATTATTATTATTATTTCAGATGTTTTTAGAGAGTAATTAAACAAAAACTGAATGACTGCAAAGAAAAGGGAACAAAGACACAATAGTGTTTTCACATAAAGTCCAAATAATTGAAAATATAAAACAGTCATAGATAAAAAATAATAATAATAATAACTGATGGGTTTTGGATGATAACATTTGTGAAGCTGCGTTAAAAAGATGAGAAACAAAAAATACAAATATTCAATTAAAAATTGAAGAAATAGTTTAGACTTTTTGAAGTGGAGTTTGTTGGAAAGTTTATGAAAAACTAATATCTTACCTGTTGTAGATGAATCTTCTGCTTCATTGCACTAACTTATTTTACACTACTTTTAGCTTTCAACTATTTTAAGAATGTAGCCTGCATTTTGCCTATTTTAGCTTTCAGCTACTCTTTTACAATTTTAAGATGTTAGCATGCTTTATGCTTATTTTAGCTTGTAGCTAGATGTTAGACTGCTTTATGCTTGTTGTAAGATACGATAATACTTTATTAGTCCCACAGGTGGGAAATTTACGTAACTTACTGTAACTTTTAGCTATTTTGAGATTTTAAGATGTTAGCATGCTTTATGCTTATTTTAGCTTTTAACTACTATTCTGATATTTTAACTAGCCTTCTTATAGGGTTAGGGTTAGGGTTATACTTTTGACTTTTGGCTAGCATTAGACTTATTTTAATTTTTCTTTTTTCTAGATTTTAGATGCCTCTAGCTTTTAGCCAGCCCGTTCATATTTTTTTTTCTTCTATCTAAACTTTTCATATTTTCAGCTATCTTTTCTCTACTTTAAACTTTTAGCTGGCATATTGCTACTTCTTGTTTTTAGTTTGCCTTAGACTTTTTTTACTGTTTCTATAACAAAAACTAGCTGTTGACTCGTCTATCTGGTCAGAATTAAACCCTGTTTCCTGAAACTGAAGTTATTCACAGCGCTATCTGCAGCAGGTAACATATTAACTGTTTTTAAGTTTTTTAGGAGCTGAACTAACCTTTTTAATGTCAGCACCTCCTGTATATTCAGCTTTATTCAGAATGCTTGACCCGGGCCTCTTTTCTTTACATTTCCTTTGAAAGAACCAGACTTTCTTTTATCTTTTAAAGTGGTTCTGTTCAGCAGTTCTCTGGGCTTTTATGTGATTTTCTTTTTTTCTACATTTAAATGTCAGAAAGGTGTTTGGAAGAACATAAACATGGCACAGAAATAGACGAGGAGAGTTTGAACCTTAAAAACAAACTGGAGTTTCATTCAGAGGAGAATTTACAGTCTATACATGTTTGATTTCCTTTTGAAATAAATTTGAGTTGTTTCACTGAATATAAAGTGTGAATGTTGGATTCACTGTTTGTATAATGAGCTTATTTTACCTGCATCAAGGTGCAGCCTTCATACATGAGCTGTAAAGCTTGTATTATCCATGACTGAAGCGTGTTGGTGTGTGTATTTCAGAGAGGATGCCTTCTTTCATGCTAGATTTGCCCATTGCAACAATTACAGCTCATCTCATTACCCCCCATTAGCATCACGGGGGCTTTGATGGTGCGGACTCGTACCGTGGCAGCGAGCTGATGGGAGCTCATCAGCTCCTTCATTATTGAGAACTTTAGTGGTCAAGAAAACATCAAACAAGCTGCCAGCTACAAACTCAGAACACACACGCTCGCAGCGTGTTTTTCATGAAACCTCTTTTAGCTTTTATAGCCCTTTAGTCCCCTCTGTGTGTGTGTGTGTGTGTGTGTGTGTGTGTGTGTGTGTGTGTGTGTGTGCATCCGAATCGTGTCGGCTCGCCGCTCTAAGCAGTCAGAGACGGTCTGTCTGGCTGAGTGTTTGTCTTCTGAAGCTGAAGAGCTAATTACTGTCGTCCTCCTGCAACACGAGGCTGGAGCTGCCAAAGGGCTGCAGGCAGGACCGGAGCAGAGCGCCGCGCCGCACCGAGCCGCACCGCTCTCATCTCACCTCCACCAGGAGACGCGGCGTCTCACGGCTGTTAGCGCGCCGTGCACAAATCCTGGCAGAGGGTCCCTTCCCTCTGGTTCCACTGGTTTTGTGTCGGAGCTGTCGGTGCTTTCACCTCCTGTTCTTCTGCACATTTCTGTTCATTTTATGCATCAATTTGTTACTTTGTTCCACATAACAGCAGGATCTGTAAAGTCTTTGATCTTGCCTGTCTCTTCCTGTGTTTGTTAGTAAATTATCTCATGAACCACGAAACAGGTTTGAATGAAAATGTTTCATCATGTCCTGAGGACTGAGACGCTAACATTTGATGCTAACGGTGGCAGCAGCGTGTTGGATCAGAAGTGATGTTCTGCTCCTGAGTAAACAGGAAGCAGCTTAACCCAACAATCCCAGCAGATAATGACTTAGTCTGCTCTGATTGGACAACAGCTTCAGAATAGATCCACACATGCTAACGTACGATATGAGGCCCAAAATTAAGACTTTCATTCATCAGAGCAACAACTGGTTTAGGAATAGATATAGCCTCCTGCTACAATACTTTGTGCTATTTTAGCTGTTAATAAATTAAAACATTCAGCTCATTCAGAAAATGAGTGTTAAAACTTCAAAAATATTCCTTTATTTACAAACATTTTCTCTGATTCAAAAACTTTTTTTAATCTGTTTCAGTGCACTTATTTTTCTTACACTACATTTAGCTTTCAACTATTTTAATAATGTAGCCTGCATTTTGCCTGTTTTAGCTTTTCAATACTGTTTTGCTGTTTTAAGCTGTTAGCATTTATGCTTATTTTAGCTTTTAGCTACTGTTTTACAATCTTAAGATGTTAGCATGCTTTATGCCTATTTTAGCTTGTAGCTAATGTTTGACTATTTTAAGATGTTAGCTTGCTTGTGCTACCTGCTGCAAGGATGTAGCAATCATTGGTTGCACAATAGTCTTAATTTTGTCCCTCATGGCATGCCATAGCTTCTGTTATCCATTCAGGAAATCACAATCAAGAGATTAAATAAGTCTTTACAAAAAAACATGAATAAAACAACATTTTTATTGAAAACTATTGAACTAAAAGCTCTTAAACATGAAACACTGAGTCAGTAACTGGAGACAAACTGAGACGATGAAGTTTGACCAGATTTAAATCTGTGACTGAATGAAGTGTGCTTCAGAAAGCCCCGCAGCTAAACCGCTTCAAATATGCATCTAAAACAGCCTCTGCTTTCTGCTTTACCTAAAACTTATTCTTTATTTCCAACATGGTTACAGAAGCAAGGTTTTCTTTTTCAGGAGGTAAAATATCTGCATAAGTTCTGAATAATTATATAAAAACCTTGTTGGCTTAGAGCTAAAATGCAGAGAATTTCATACATGATAAAGATCATTTTTTATCACATTGTTCCTTTTCTTAAACAAAATATTAAAATGTTTTATTCAAAATAAACAGTTTGACCAGAAGTCCTGATTAGAAATATTGGATAATAAATCATTTCTAATGAGGCTTCAGTGAAAAAAACCTTTTGACTTTATATTTTTCCATCTGCTGTAGATTTTTCTTTAGATTTTCCTATTTTTGCTTTATATAAACATAATCTTTTAAATTCTTACATTGTGCTGCACCATGTCAGGACTCACTTATAATGCTTTCAGAAAGATCTTGTTGGTCCAAAAATATCATTTCATGCTTGTCGAACTGGGTTATCTTTGGTATTTTTTGGAGATTGAGTCAAAGAAAAGGAGGAAAAGATTGTTTTTTTGTGATGTGACACATTTCACAGGTGGATTAGAAGTGGAGTTGAGCCGCTGCTGTTGTTCTGGTTCCCTACAGACTTTATAAACCTTTAATATTTACATTTTTTTAAGGAGTTAGTGTTTTATTAAAACTGTGTAATTTTAATAAGTTTTATCTTCCTGTGTGACATCATAGCAGCATGGTGGTGCAGTGGTTGCAGCTGTTTTCAATGTTCTCCAAGTTCTGTGTTTGGGTGAGAAGTGAACAGAGGAGAGGAACGCTGATATTACAGAGGCGACAGCGGGTGTGTTTCCTGCATGACAAACACTTTGTTTAGGAGGAGGACGCAGACGGAGGAGCAGAGAGGAGATAAAAGGTAATGGGATGGAGATGCAGAGATAGAAAATGAGAGGAGGACTCTTGCTGGAAACGGAGTCATGAAACGTTTGTTTCCTGGTAAAGCTACCCCGTCTGTAGATTATTCTAAAAGATGACCTCCTCTGGTCCTTTTGTTTCAGCTTTTTTTATTGATCACTTATTCGTTTACAAAAAAACACACAGGACACAAACAGGAAACAGTTTATTTGAACTTGGAGCTGCTGAGGAGGTTTCTATCAGCTCCTGAAAGCTGTCAATCATCTCAGGTGAAGCGGAATCACCGGGACATCGCGGGTGTTTTTTCGTAAAGCTCGGTGGATCTCATGCATGTTTGCTGTGATCTATTATTTAAAAGCACAGCGGCGTTCCGAATCAGGGATGTTCCCCGCTGTTGTAGTTGTTCCCGAAGCAGCGCAGATTAAAAAATAAAAGGTCAGGAGAGCAGAAACTCTCTGAGCTGCATGTTTCAACATTCAGAGCACAGACTCTTCCTGCTCCACTCTTTCATTTCCTCCTCGTTTTTTGCTCTAATTGACAATAAGAGTTATTTCCATGTGAATAAAATGTTCCGTGACCAAACGGCGCCGCTGCTAACACGCCGTAATGTGATGATTACATGGTCATCAATTGGGAAAATTGAGCAGTTGTAATCTCAATTACACTAAAGTTCATTTTCCAGACTCACAACGTTTTTATTAATTTATTTGTTGGTGCCGGGTGCTGTCAGCCGGTAAATTTGTTTTTTGTTTTTTTCCTTTAGGTGTTCGTTAGTGCTTTTCCTTCTTGGAAACGTGGAATTGTGTTGAGTTTCTGTCGATTCGTTGGCAAAGTGTAAACGTGCAGCTGAAGGAGTCCTTTCTTTGTTTTCCCTCTGGGGAGGTGATTAGTGTAGCCTTTTGTTTCAGTTTCTATTTAAAACTGCTTCACTGTGAGCATCCGAGCAGAGTGGAGGTGGTTCGGATTGTCGTTTTTTTATTCGCATGGTGTAGAATTAAAAACAATCTTTAGCTTTAGCTTCACATGGTCTCTGCTTCCTCTTAAAGCAGCGTTAGAATCTGTTCTGGTTTCAGCAGATGGGTGTAAATCTGCTGCTCCTCACAGGCTCAGTGGCTTATTATCTGCAACATAAAGGACGTACGAGCTGCAGGTAGCACACGCTGAGTAAAGGCAACAAAAACATCCATTTCTCTGCAAACTGCAGGTCAGATTCAATTACTATTGATCATAGAACCGTGTTCAGCGTCAAGCAGGGAAATAGGTGAATTTGGTCTTTATAAATACATTTTCAGGGCAGTTTTTAGGTAACTGTTGTAAAAACAATTGGAGTTATGATAAATCCAGCAGGGTTATTTCTGTCCACATGCAGTTTGGGAGAAAACTGGACCTCTAAAGCAGGGGTTCTCAAAGGTCACCCTTACAAGGGTGAAAGTTTCCAGGGACCCCCTCATAATAAAAATAATTTACTGTCATTTTGACCCCTGAATTCCATGGGAATAATATTTTTTGTTTGGTTTAGTGTGTTTGTTTTATTAGTGCATTGCATATTTTTAAAATAAAAAACAAATTAATTTATTGAAATTCTTTTAGGACACCCAAGTTACAGCTTGTGGACCCCTGGGGGTCTTGGGACCCCATTGCAGCTCTCAAAGCAGCTCGTTTCTGCTGCTGGAGGAAATATTTTCTACTTCCTGGTAGGGCTGCACAATATGTCGCATATTTATCGTTGTTGTGATAAAAGCCAGTGCAATATGCACATCGCAAAAAACGCATAAATTGCAATAAATGATTCAATTCAGTTTATTTATATAGCCCCAAGTCACAACATACATTGTCTCAGGGCACTGATTGGCTCTATTGTTATATATTTTGTGTAGGATTCACCTTGAGTGGAATAAACAAGAAAACTGTCTTTGACCCCAGGCCTCTGATGGGCCTCTGAAGAGACAGACTTCTGTCCAACT
>JAUBOC010000149.1:1505889-1527435 GCA_032275365.1 Anablepsoides cearensis | reverse complement strand
TGTGTGTGTGTGTGTGTGTGTGTGTGTGTGTGTGTGTGTGTGTGTGTGTGTGTGTGTGTGTGTGTGTGCGTGCGTGCATAAACAGTCTGACATTTCCTGGCCTTTTCATGTTTTCTTTTCGGGGCTCTGAAGCAGAGCTGCTGCTGCTGTAATTACAATATTCATCAGAAAACAGCTTCTTCATATCAGTACATTTAGCAGCAATATATACTGTGATACAACCCAGTACATACTAAGTACACACCAGGTATGTTGTGGGTACTAACGGATATGTACAAGGTACATATTTACTACGTTCAGCATTCATAGCAGGTACAAAGCAGGTATATGTACCAGGTACATAACAGTTAAATTACTGGTTTTGTATCCTGTAAGTACCAGGTAAATATCACATATGTACCTGGTATATACTAAGTAAGTAGATGGTTTTGTACAGAGTAGGTACCAAGTATGTACTAGTTAAATAGCTAGTTTTGTACTGTGTAAATACCAGGTATGTAGCTACTAAGTAGACTGACTGTACCCAGTGGGTACCAGGTATGTACCTGTTAAATACCTGGTTTAGTATCCTGTAGGTGCAGGTAAATATCAGGTATGTAGCTGGTAAATAGATGTTTTGTACCCTGTAAGTACGTACCAGTGGAATACCTGGTTCTGTACTCTGTATGTACCAGATAAATACTAGGAACATATCAGGCAGTATTATGTTGTTATTGCTGCTGTAGAGTTTTTCAGCAGCTCAAAGTAAAACATTTCAGCTTCAGATTCAGAGTTTATCTGCAGGTGGAGGTGTTGTGTGTTTTTAGTGAGCAGCAGCCATGTTTGATGAGAACTCCTGATGCTTGCTTCTTTCCGGGCGTGTTCTCTGATAGATTATTAACACGTTTTGCATTTTGCCCTCCAAGAAACTCAATCAATCTTCTCAGCTCTGCTGCTCTCCTCGGGGGACGCTCCTCTCGCCTCACTTCTGGATTCAATAAAAAAATCTCTGCTCCCGTATTAAATCCTGACTCTCCCGTCACCTGTTGGGATTTGTCTGCAGCAGCAGCGCGGCTCGTTCTTTGTTGGTGAAACTAGATTATCAGTGACCGTGGAAAACAAATGGCAAAGCTGCCGATGTAATCTGTGACATCAGATGAGGTTTCAACAAACTCTTTTATTGGCAGGAAGAGACTGCAGGAGATTTATGTGACGAGTGTCTGTTTGTGTGTTTTTAATGTTTCCAGCTGCGAGGAAGCCGTCTCTGTGGTGAACTTCTATTGTCTGTAATTTATCCCTTATTGCTCTAATTTATTCTAATTTGTCTCTAATCTAATCTGTCTCTAATTTAGTCGAAGATAAACTGGAGGAATCAGAGACAAGCAAGAAAAATGATTTCATATTCTGCAAATGAAACAGGAAATTATGTTTTAGGCTGCATGAAGGAAGCAGAACCAACAACTTCATTTATATTTCCGCCTGTTAAAAAGAGAAAATACTTTATTTTTTAAAAGAATTCATCAACAAAAACAAAAACTTCTGTTTAGTTATCTTTAGCTATCGTAGCTTTTAGCTTTAGGTTAGTTTTAGCTTTTATTTTTGCTTTTGCTAATATGTACTTTTAGCTACAATTTAGCTACTTTCCTGCTTTTAGCTATGATTCAGCTTATTTTAACTTTAGCTCCTGTTCTAATTTTTGCTCTTGTTCTATAGAATCTTTCAAGGTTTTAATCATTTTTTCTAATTTCCAATTTTAGGTACAATTTTGCCAATGTATGCTTTTAGCTGATATTTTGTTAACTTTAGCTTTTTGTTGGTTGGTTTAGCTTTGCTACATGTAACCTTTAGCTTTGGTTTAACTGATTTTAGCCTTTAGTTTGTTTTGCCGAATTTAGCTTTTAGCTTTGGTTTTGCTCATTTTGTGCTGCAGTTGTTGATTTTAGCCTTTAGCTTAGTTTTACAAACTTGAGCACCTAGCTTTGGTTTAGCATAAATTAGTTTTTAGCTACAAATGTGTTCATTTTAGCATTTAGGTTTAACTCCTTTTAGCGTCTAGCTTTGTTTTTATCTAAATTTAACTTTAAGCTTAAGCTTTAAGCTGCAGTTTTATTGATTTTAGCTTTTAGTTCAGTTTTACACACTTTAGCATCTAGCTTTGAATTTGCTCAGTTTTGTTTGTTTTAGCTTTTAATTATGGTTTTGGAAATATAGCTTCTTTTCAGCAGCATGATTTAACTGTGAGATTTTAACCCTTTAACAACTTTTTCTCTTCTACTTGTTGCTTTTTTTAAGCAGCTAGAACCCCCAAGTTTCAGGTTTGATCTTTAGAAAACCAAAGTGTTTTTCATGCAAAACCATCTAAACCGTCAAAAACGCAACAACACTAAACTTTATTGTTGCATAGAGAGAAATCAAGGTTGATTTTCTTTATTATCTCAATCAGATGCAGTAATATGTGCTTATTTACGGTAAAAAAAAAATACAATAATTTCATAATACAAGTGTAAACAAGCCTTTTAACCCCTTCCTGCTCAGTGGATGTGCAGAGGCAGCCAGACACTCTAAAAACCTGCTTTTAAATAAGAGCACGCTCTAATGAGTGGCTTTTCCAGTTAACTCCTCACCGCCGTGTGGAAATGACAAACAGGAAGTTAATTAAAGAGAAACGACGAGGTCAGCAGCTACATGTTGTTGTTGTTGTTGTTGTTGTCGAGCTGCTTGTATGAATTCTTTGTTTTACGACCGCGCTTCATTCTGATATTGTTTGTTTTACAGCGGCAGTTTTTATGAAGCACTTCTGACTCACACGGCTGCAGATTATTTATTTGCAGGCAGACTTCGGCAGCAGAACACATAAAACACAAATACTGCAAGTGGGCAACATTAAACTGCCAGAATCGGCCTCATGAAATTTAAATGAAGCTGCAATAACACCTCGTTTCCCTCTTCCTCTCCTCCATCCTTCACTCATCCAAGAGGAGAAACGGGTTCTTGAGCCCAGCTCGCAGACCGGTCCTATAGTGGGAGGGGTCCTCGGCGTGCTCGCCGTCATCGGAATCATCATCGGCGTCATCATCCTCGTCCGCAAGCGCCACATGGATGAAGAGTAAGTAGTTAAATCTGTATCTGCTGGAGCTCCTGAGCTGAATTAATCCACCCTCTTGGATCTTTAGCTAATTAAAACTTATCGTCTGTCATTAAAGTGGCTCAGTTACAAATCCTGACCTGAAGTTTACAGAACTGGGCTGTTTTTAAGGTTCCCGCTCATCTTCCTCCAGGCTGCCTGCGATGAAGATTTAACTAAAACCTCCCAGAAAATCTAAACTAAAACCATCAGAGAAAATTATTCAACTAATGGGTTTCCTGTTTTATCAAAGATTCTCTAAAAACTTCTAAAGATAAATTAAACAACTTTTTTAAATATTGGGTTATGCAGAGAGGCAATGAGCTATGAGTTTTACCTGTCATAGATGGTTCTGGAAATTTTTCTGACACAACAAATAGTCTGAGTGATGACAAGACCAACAGAAATAGTCTTAAAAAACACTATTCTCGTCTTATTATTATTTCTACTGACAATAATTAAACAGAAATACCAAAACAATGTGTTTATCTCCAACTATAGTTAAGAGCATCTAGCTGTAGCACTTCCTGTGCAGCCTGGGTCACTTCCTGCAGAAAGAATCATAACTCTCCTTGAAGCACCATGTGATGTAAAAGTTTATAAAACTGTTTATGATGCTGAGATCTTTCAAATCAAAGACGTTTTGTGATGGTGGCGCTTTTATCTAAGCTAGGACTAGCCATTAACTTATCAGTTTGTTTTAATTTAACTATTTCTCAAAGATGAAGATGTTTTAATTAATTTATACACTTTTGATAAATGTATCATTTGTTAAAAATCAAACTATTTTCAGAAATCTTAACTGCAAAGAGCTTTTATAGAACTAAAGTTTCACTTTTTTGATTTTCAGCTCTTTCACTTTGTTCTCCAGCAGAAAACATGTCTGAAGCTCTGAAAGATGTTTATTTTTCTCCACATTGAATAAAATATGAAGCATTTCTAACGTTCATAAGATAACAGTCTCATCTTGTCAGTAAAAGGAGTCAAAGCAACTTTAGACAATCGAAGCCAAATCTTTTTTTCCTTCAGAGGACTTCTCCACCTGTTCACATTGATTTTGTCATCTGGTAAAAAGAAAAAAAATCTTTAAACCTCACAGAAAAAAAGTGTCTCTTTTCTTCTGGTGATTGCTGAATTTCTGTACGAGCAGAACCTCGATTGAGTTACGACACAATGGGGACATGGTCGGGGTTCAATATTTCATCTTTGTCCTCCCCCTGCAGCCAGTTTTGTCTTTGAAAATACAAAGAAATCCTAACGAAGACGCGATCGAAGCTTTAACTTTTTTGTCTTTTTCTCCAACCAGGGGCCCACCCAAACACAAGCCCCCTCCCCCGGTGAAGAAAAACAGCTCTACAGAGATGGTGAGTGATCGACACGGCTTCCAATCGACCCCGATCGTCACCACAATTATATCTGAGCCACACACAAACACACAAAGTCCATTTGGAGCCATCATAATGGGGCTAATGGTCATTGATTGGCGATCGCAGCTATGTGTGCTCCAATAATTAGCTTGGCTTGTGAAAGAGCTCCATCACAGCAGTTTGTTGTTTTTTTCTCCATCATTCCATCACATTTTGGCATGCTGATGCAATGAGAGCACATATCAGTAATTTTATGTTGATTAGATATGGAAAAGGTGTCTAATGGCTCCTAATGCTTTGGCTAAAAGGACGGGTCGCAGAGTTCAGCAGTGAAAGGGTTTTTTAAACATTTGATCAAAAACCCACATTATCACTGTAGCTGCACTCATCTGTTTGTCTTTAGGCTCATTTTAACCCTTTCAGAGCTCTCATCTGATTGTTTTTAACTAAATAAGACCCTGTGCCTTAGCTAATTAGCCCCTCCTAAATCACAAAGTGCTTTTTGTCAAATAAAATAATCATTTAGGATGTGCAGAAGCCTGATCACCCGCAGGAACATTCAACTAAAAGTAATAAAATCAGCAGAGAAGCTGACCTCTAACTGTTCAGATGTTTTCAGCTGGAGGAAAACCCAGAAACAGTTTTTTCCCCATCCTCTCTAAGAGAAAGTTCAGTTTTTAAAGAGAAAAATCCCCAGTAGGACCCAGAGACAGAAGCCGACTCGTGTTGTGTTTTGCTTTGTTGCATCTGTCACACGCTCTCCCTCTAAATGTTCCTGCAAAGATCCAGAGCTGCTCACGGAACAAAAGAGCTGCAGCAAATTAGGACGTGCAGCTTCATTTGGATATTTTTGGTCCACTTTATATTATTAGAATTACACGTTACAAAGGAAATCAAAGCAAAGACTTTGCTTTAATATATATATATGGAATAAAGAGGCTGAATTTAAGAACAAAGCAGGAAGGATTCATGCCAGTTCATGACTGAAGAGTTGTTACTTTTTTTCAAAGGCCCCAGCTCTGAGTGTGTTTCTTGTTAACATATTCTCTTGAATTGTTTCAAAGTCCTCTCCTGTCTTCTCGGCTTGACTGCATGTTTTTCTGCTGTGTGTGTTTTTTTTTCTCCTCTTTGCTTTCTTCTGCGCCGGTCTCTGTGCATGCAGCTGAACAAGCCGTCAGAGCCGCCCACGGCCACAGAGACTGTTCCTCTGAGCCCAGGAGAGGTTTACTACGAGCCCACAGGGGGAGAGCCTGTCACAGTAACTAACACACACATTAGACACACGCACACACACACACACACACAGAGACGCACAAAATGAACAGTTTTTACCTCCGAGACATGAGCCACATTCAGCCACTGAGGGCTGATCGCACACGAGGACAGCTGCTGGAGTCTCTGCTTTGTTCCAGCCAGGCAGAAATAGTTTTATTCCTTAAATAATGGTTATAAGCGTCAGTATCTTACCTGTAGCAGGTCAGAACAATCAGGGGGAGGAGTCAAACTAAAAAACAACTCACACTTCAGCCAGTTATAAAAGTATCCATGTTTCTCTGCAAACTTTCTAATTTGATGCCTTTTAAAGTGGAAATGCATACATTTTGTAATTAGCTTGAGATGCATTATGTGGATAAATTGCAACATTCCTATGAATAATCTGCAAATTTATCACGGTTTGGTCACACTCAGCCTAATCTAAACTTGAGCTTGACTCATGAAAAAGTGAAAAAATGTAGCATTTTCTTGCACTGGTGGTAACGTTTTGTTTTAAATCTATGCATCAGTGGTGGGCACAGCTAACGCAAAATTTAGCCTCACTAACCACTGATCCACTAAACAAGAATCTTAGCTCCGCTATTGGTAAAAAAATATATTATATTTATTATTATAATTATTAAATTAGCCAAAGCAAATATCAGTGCAGTATATTTTCTCAACCATATGAAGTTAATCTGCTAAATGAGAAGCTAGTTTTGCTACTTGTGGATTAGTGTTACGGTGCCCACCTCTACATATCATAATGAATCTGCCACCGTGCTTCACTGCAGAATGATCCATTTCCTACAGAATCTTTAAGTTCTGCTGTAAGATCGAATATTTTTCAGTGAGTTGGAGGAAATTCAGAGTCCATTAAACACCATTAAACCCAACGCTTTAGAACTCCAACATAAAGAAATAAGTTCTGCTCAGATTCTCAACTTTCCTGCAAGTTTTCATCCTGTTTTCTGTAATAAATACTAATCTTCCATGGTTTTGTTTTACAACTAACTGGGGAAAAAAAGGCCGGTTTGTTTCCTGTTTACACTGCCTCATGCATATCCAGGCTGTGTGAACACTCAGATTGTTTCTGAAACTAAGCGAGCTGCTTAATGGAGCTGGATAGACCCAGATGATAAATCACATTCTAACAGGAAAAAAAGTTAATGGAAAGTTTCTCCCCACAGAGATAAGCTTTCACTATTAATCTCTGGTTGTTTTTCGGCGCAGAAGAACTCTTAACTTCTCTTTTTATCAGATAATGTAGCAGCAGCTGTGCTAAGCTCTTTATGGAGCTGCCATTGCTGATTGTTGTCTTTGCTAACACACCTTTACCTGCTCACGGATCCTTTTTATCTGTCAAATCTCACGGTATCCATCTTTATAAAGTGCTTTATGTTCCTGTTAAAACACACATCTTCTATTACTGATCTGTTTATTATTATTTTTTTTAAGCAAGTTCATTTTTGCAGATTTGGCAACATCATAGTGAAGTTTAAGCTTTGTTTAAAAGTCAAACTGTCCCTCTGCCAAATCAGAGACACCTTTGCTCAATTTGTACCTTGACTGTTTGGGTACGATAAGTAGATAAGTCTCTTTGTACCCATGTTGGCCTGAGTTTGTATCTGGTATTTTATTTTCAGTATAAAAGCTTGATCAGCTGGTGTAAATAGTGTGTATAGTTTGCATGCACGAATACATGCATAGAGTAAATGTGCAAAATGGTAGTGTTTATACCCAAATTATATAAAACATCAACGTCTGGGTACAAAACAAGGGTACAATTTGGTAGACAGACAATTTGACTGCATCTCCAAGTCCTATAAACAGCATTAGCATCTTTAGCAGCAATAACAGTGTTAGCAGCATTAGCATCTTTAGCAGCGGTAATAGTGTTAGCAGCATTAGCATCTTTAGCAGTGTTAACAGCATTAGCAGCATTTGCAGCATTAGCATCATTAGAAGTGTTACCAGCTTTAGCATTATTAGCAGTGTTTCACAGCTTTAGCATCATTAGCAGTGTTACCAGCTTTAGCATCATTAGCAGTGTTTCACAGCTTTAGCATCTTTAGCAATGTTAACAGCATTAGCATAATTAGCAATGTTAACAGCTTTAGCATCATTAGAAGTGCTTGCAGCATTAGCAGTGTTAACAGCATTAGCAGCATCACCAGTGTTAACAGCTTTAGCGTCATTAGCAGCGTTTGCAGCATTAGCATCATTAGTAGTGTTAACAGCTTTAGCATCTTTAGCAGCGTTTGCCATCATTAGCAGTGTTAACAGCTTTAGCGTCATTAGCAGTGTTTGCAGCATTAGCAGTGTTAACAGCATTAGCAGCATCACCAGTGTTAACAGCTTTAGCGTCATTAGCAGTGTTTGCAGCATTAGCATCATTAGCAGTGTTTGCAGCATTAGCGTCATTAGCAGTGTTTGCAGCATTAGCGTCATTACCAGTGTTAACAGCATTAGCAGCGTTTGCAGCTTAAGCAGCACTAGCAGTGTTTGTAGGGTTAGCAACATTAACAGAAAAAAGGTCACTTTTGTGTGTTTAAAAATCACAAACCTAAAAGATAATTGGAATATTTTAAAGAGGAGGGTTTTTTCTCCTGACATTTCAGACGATCAACACATCTGTGTTTTGCTTCTTTCAGAACATGGATGAGGGGACCACCGGGGCCCTGAACGGAAAGGCCCCTCCAGTCCTGGACAGCTCGGCCAGAGAGTTCAAAGACGCAGCCGACGGTCACCACGGCAACGACTCGTCCAACCACGGGCCTCCGACCGCCAACATTCCACGTGGCGAGAGCTTCGTATCTCCCGCCATGTATGTGTAGCCGTAGCATCAAAAAGCCCACCACAGAGGCACACGGGCAAGTTCCAGGTCACCTAAAACAGCAAAAACAACAAAAAAAAAAAGGAAACAACAACACCTGTTCACACATTTTATTGTAAATTAAAGCTGTAAGTTTGACGTTTTAACTGGATTTTTAAGATTTGATTTCATTTTCTTTCGTGGACAAAAGTTAAATTAATAACAAGTCTCACTTCTTTTTTTTTTTTAGTTTGTAAAGTTGAGTGTTTTCTCAAGCCAGGAAGCCTTTGAAATCATATGTGTGACATAAGATGAGGCGGGCTTTTTAAAACACGTCTGAAGGTGAACTGGAACTCTAATTAATACTAATTAAAACACAAACTTCTGCCTTCATGACGACTGCAAACCCACATTTCCACCAAAAAACACTAGAGAACGGCTCATCCTGGAACACTATATGCAACATTCTGTGCCATAAACCTCTGAAGGGACAGTTCAGATCTTTTAAAGTGGACATGAGATGAACAGTTAGTGTCTTACCTGCTGCAGATAGCTTTTTGAACCACCTCGGATTGGAGAAACGGTTGAATTTTAAGACTAGTATGAGCAGAGTGGATTCACTCAAACTGTTTTATAAACCTTTACGTCACAGTTTATTGGGTGTTAAAGGGATTTTTTTACAGAGATTTATTGGGTTATTTGCAGCTAGTTGTAGCAAATTCCTTTCAACTTTGAGCACTTCCTGCAGGACGGCACGTTTATGGCGACGTGAAGGTTTAAAAACACCGCTTCCACCCAGCTGGTCGATACAATCTGAGGTCCTTCAGGGAGCTCATCTAGAACAGGTAAGATATTAGCAGATGTTTAGCATATCCAAAGATCCGAACTGTCCCTTTAACATCTCAGATTTATTGTAAGTGTTTGTGAGGCTGCGGCACTTCCTGTTTACAGCCATTTTATTTCTCCAAATAAGAGTCAAACATTTGTTCCTTTTGGTTAAAGACCGATGACTTTGATTCATCTTTTAAGATATTTTCCATGTATTTACGTCCAAGCTAACGTTGTGTCTTTGTTTACACCAATAAGAGGGAAAACAATATGATTTAAAGCTCTGCAACTTCAGATTTAAACTAATTTACTCATATTTTTTATTGCACAAGCTGAGATTTCAGGGTTTCTTTAAAAAAAATCACCTGCACTCACAAAACTAATGTTGTTGTTTTCAGTTCTGTAATAAAACCACCAACAGCAAACAATGAATTTTCTTTAAGCCTGTGTAAAACAGCATTTATTGGAGACAAAGAGCCATTCCCACCATCTGAAACCACACGTCTGGCTGAAACATTAAAAAACCCGCTCCACACAGATGTCAAACGGTACCAAATGATAAATCTGTAAATAGTATTAATATGTTGTTGTTGAACTGTGTACACATCAAAAATAAACAAGTGTAGGTGTTTTTAGTGCCTCTGTACAGGGGGATGGAAAAGTGCTAAATGTCTAAAGAGCGACTAAAAAACAAAAGTGTATATTTTACTTTTTATGAGTCCTTTAAAGTTGTCACTACAGACTAAAGATGTTTTGAGTATTAAAGTTACACGCTGTGGGTTTTATTGTTCATATTGCTCTGCATGGCATGATCAGTGGCTTGTTGAAACACTTTCCGAGGTTGTTTGCCCAAAAAAAAAAAAAATTCAGAATTTAAAAAAAGCAGCTTTTTAAAAAAAATAATCTGTGTTTCGATGCATCTGTCATAATCATCCACACCACCAGCTTAAATCTAATTTCAGCTGAGTGCTCTTTTTTTCTATTTGAAATCCTTTTTGTGTGGTGTGACAGCTCCTCGGGCTGTCGCTTTTTTGTTTTCAGCCCAAATCCAAAAATACGGTTTGCCATTTCTTACAGCCACTGAGTGCATCGCTGAAATGAAATCTCTTTTTTTTTATCCTCACCATGCTTTATCTGAGGCCACACAAAGAGTCCTGAGTTGTCGGAGGACAGGCTGACCGTGCCCACGCTGGAGAAACTGCAGATTTTTGGTCAAATCAGGTGAAAGTTAAAGGAAGTTAAACCCCTCCCCCTCCTGTAGAAAATCTTTTTCTGAATCTGTTGTTAACTGGGACACGTTTATGCAGGAGAAGAAGGGAGAAAAGCTCTTTTTTTGTTTGATTCTCGGCTCTGATGTTCATTTTCATTAAAGGAGAGCGTCTGCGCGCTGCTCTGTAGTTGGAGGCGAGAGGAAGAAACATTTCCATATTTTGTCAGAAGTTGTTCCACGTTAACGACAGTGTTGGACAATCATGTATGATGCATTTTATTTCCCTGCCTCGGAACAGAAACTGCCATCAAGGGGGGACTTAATGTGACGCTTCTGCTTTTATTTTTTATTCTGTCTGCAAATTAATTTCAGAGAATGAATGAATGTTTAGTTTCCTGTGGATTAATGTGTTTAATGTGTTTGCCAGCGGGCTGCTCTGGATAGATGGAGGGAAAAGGGAGAAGACAATCATCAGGACACATTATATCAGAGACCGATGACTCCGCCAGCGTTTGCTTATGAGTTCTGGCTCTGCGGTCTCATTTCGGGGGGATCATTGAGTTTTACCCAGAGCCTCAGGTTTAATAGCAGCTTAGAGGTATCTTATATTGTATTTTTAAGAGTAGTCGTAAATCTCAACACTTACAGCGAAGAAATGTGATCTGAGAATGGTACGGTCCACGCAGAGGTTCTGGGTCGGTGTGGTACGGTGGCCCAGGTGCTCGCTCCGCCTCCGCGCTCCCACAAATACAGGTTTAATGCCAGAAAGCGGAGCTGTGGTCGTCAGCGATAAGGTCCAAATCCTCTCCCTCATTAATCCTAATTCTCCTGTTTTTATTTTTTTATTTTTGTTTTGTTTTTTCTCCTCATTGTCACCGCTGCTTTTCATCACGGAGCCAGACGTGCCTTCTTTGTTATTTTTAGCTTTTCAATTCTCACGTTTTATTCTTTGACAGCAGAACAGATGAAGGAACTGGGAAATACACAAACGAGGGACGTTTTGAAGCAGAAATCAGAAACACACACTCACACATGCACTGGAGATGTAATCATATTTTCTGTGAGTGTTATTGATTTTCTTTCGGTTCATGTATCACTGATCACTTATCATTTTGTATGGCTTTTTTGGGAATCCTGTTGTATATGTTTTACAATTCACTGTCTTGTCAAATAAAATGTAAAAGAAAAAATACTTTGTTTTGTTTTTATTCTAAGTTATTTTGAAGTGTAAAGAACTTATTATTATTATTTCTGAATCTTGTGTTATAAAAACCTTGTATTTATTCTAAAACTGAATTATCCAGAAAACAGAAGCAACAATCAGACGATGTTTACAAATCAAACACAAATAAAATGAGACTTTGATCATTTTTTCTCTAAGATAGTCAACAAACTTCACTCATTAATAAAATGTATCTGGAGCCACAATGTGTGCTACAACCGTGATTATCAACTGGTGGCCCGCAGACCACTTTGAGTTCGTTGAATGGTGGATTTTCCGGCCATCGAGGCTGAGATTATAAAAACTGAAATTTTAACACATATTATTTTTACACTCTTTTATTCATGTAAACAAGAAAAAAACAGTTTATACAAAATATAATAAAACTAAAACTTTAATTATGCAGGCATGAGTACATTTATTTTTTCTTCAAATTTTTATTGTTATTCACTTACCGTGTTTCTTCTCAGCATCGTCTTACAGATTTTCCAAAATAATCCTAAAGGATTTGAGAGGAAAATCCGATTACATGACTGGATTATAGAAGTGGCTAACCATGCTACTAGCATGATCTGATCAACCTTAGCGTTAGCCAAATATTTGCAAATTGACAGAAATGATGCTAAAGCTAGCCTTTTCTGTTGTGCTTATAAAACTAGAAACAAAATAATCTCATTAGTTTGAAAGCTTCAAAGGGCCGCTGCAGAGGGACTAAATGTGGCCCAGGAGCCACAAGTTGCAGAGCCCTGCTCCGAGGCATGAGATTTTCAGTTGCTGCTCTGAGGCAGCATGTCTGTTCTGTACTTTAAGCCTTCAGTGAAGCTTCTGCAGAGTCGCTGTCAGATCAGATGAGACGAGACAGGCTCATTGTCAGCGAGCATTTGTTCACTTTTGTGGCTAATTAAGCGTATCGTTAAGTTCAGCCTGGTCCCTGCTGGGCTCAGCTTCTGACAAAGATAGAAAGTGAGTGAGTTCAAATCATTCAGGAGTGAGAAAGAAAACCACAGCTGAAGCTAAATGTTCGCAGACGTTGACCAATCAACAGGTTCAAGTTTATAATTAGATTCATTTATTCATTCAATAATTAATCTATTGTTAAAGATTTATTCTACATTAATTTAAAAAATCAAAATCAAACATTAACCTTTTGTTTCTCTGTTTGTTCTTGGCTCTCAGTGGGAATAAACCCTCACATGTTGAATATGCAGCCGTTTTTCCCCCAATAACACAAAACAAAACAGGCTGTTTCTTCTGAGCCTCGTTTTCTCAGAGGCCAGTTTTTCTCAGCGTGGCTCCCAGTGAGGATGAGGAGGAAGGTCATTTTTTTCTCCCACTCACTATCGACGAGCTCATTGATTCAGTCCTCTGACTATCTGACTGTCTTAATCTGTGTCTGCCTCTACCTGCTTACACTAATCCTACCTCTGCCATTTCATTTCTGCCCTCGCCTCTTTAAATCACAGCCCTTTTCCATCGCCTCATCTCAGCGATCATTATTCCTTCTCCCCGTTTTCTTTGCTGTCACCATTAAAGATCTGGTGGTTTTTGTTGCACAGTGATGATGTTAAACCAGGCAGCTGTCTGTATTCTCCAAACTTCAATTTGTCCTACCCCTACGTCTCAAACAGAACTGGGACAGCCCAAACCCTAACATCAAACAAGACTAAACTAGAAGCACTCAGAAACCTCCACCAGAGGGTCCATTAGGCTGAAAGGATCCCCCTCGGAAAAGTGACTGGATTTAGTATTTGCATTCAGATTTTGTAAAAACTTCTTGGCTACTAATATATAAATGTTCAGCTGTCTATTTAATGGCTGAATTATTTGTAAAATTAGCATTAGCGGTTAGCTTAAATTGGGTCTGGCAAATTTTTTAAATGGCTGAATTATAGCCGTTTAAAGTTAACTTTGTTGGCCATCAGGGTTGTTTTCTTTATATGTGCCCTCCAGATGCATGGCCACCCCTTGCAAAAAAAAAAAGTCTGGCTCCGCCCCTGCAGATAGTCCTTTTATATCAAAGACTACCTCTCGGCACAACGGTGGTCCTGCAGGGTCTCCATCCTGTGTAATTAACATGTTCCTCCTCTTCAACACCTGATTTAAATGCACGGTTGATTAACGGGCTTCTGCAGAACTTGAGGACCTGCTGAAGAGGTAATCCAACCACAGAATCATGTTGAAGCAGGAAAACAAGTAAAATATGAGATACTGAAGGTACTTCAGCAGGTCTTCAGGTTCTGCAGGAGCCTGTTAATCACTCATTTATTCAAATCAGGGGTTGAAGCAGAGAAACCTCTTAGAGAAACTGGGCTTTAACCTAAACACCTGTAGATAAACATGAGTCTCTGAAGGTTGGTTTGGTCCAAACCGCTGATGACCAGGCGGCTCCATGAAGGACCTGAGAGGATCAGTCTTTAAAGTTTTATACCAGCTATAAAAGCAGTTTATTGTAGCGTTTTGCCTCCTCTGACCTCATCATTTACTGGAGACGATGTCACCTGCTGCCTTCAACGTTTTCATCCTGAAGAGGCTGAGAGATGAAACTGTTGGAACATTAGAGGAACGAGGCTTTGATCTGAAACTTTCATTCTTCCTCCTGGTCGTGGTTGAGCTGCTGGGATCAGCGACAGATTGTGGACTTGACTCTGATTTGTGGATCCAGCTCTGAATCAGTCTATCAGCGCTGTGGTTTTTTTGTTGCAAAAAGAAAAACATATCAGGAAATTGTTTGTTAAATTAAAACAAGCCAAACAAAGAGTGAGTGTGCATGTTAAGGAATTTTAATCCTGTTGTAAATTCTAATTTACCTCCGAGGAAGCCAAGTGTTGGCGCTGCGTGTGAACACGATTAACTCCGAGGCTGCTGTTCTTCTGTCTAACAAACCCAGGTAGATTCATTCTGTCTGTCTCAGCTGGAACAACAAATGAAATTGGCACAGAAAGCTCCCAGATGTCGACACACACACACACACACACACACACACACTCATAAAATCATGTAGTCACAGTTCCTATTGCCTGTGTGTTCATATTTACCCACAGAAAACAGCTCTGCTCCCACAGATAGAGCAGTCACACATGCAGAATGCAACACGAGTTCTCATGATGTGGAAAATATTCCACATTTCTCCCTCTCAGATTCTTTTGTTCCTCTTCTGAGAGCAGAAATTGGAGAACAGGAGCGTCAAGCTGCCAGGTACCATTTTGGATCCATGCACAATAGACCTTATTGACTCTGTGTGTTAGTGTGTGTTTGTGTGTGTGTTAATGTGTGTGTGTATGTGTGCACCAGCTGGGGTAACACTGCCCCCTGGTGTCAGAGCTGCAGAAGCACAACCCCACCCTGAGGCTCTTCATACCTCATTAACCTGTCTCATCAAATCTGATTCTGGATTTGTTTTTCTGTGTCGAGGTCAAAAGCAAAGAGCAGACGGCAGCGACGACGACGACGACGATGATGATGATGATGATGATGATGAAAAGGTTAGAGGAGGAAGACAGTTAACAGATCAACAATCCAATTTAGAGTGGTTACTAACAGGTCTGAGAGAGGATTTAAATTCTGTCTCTGTAACGTCTGCACTTTCATCCACACACTGCTTCCTGAGGGTTTCAGGAAAATCTAAATTATTCAGGAGATATTTTGCTAACAGTAGAGACAAACATACTAAAACTGGGTGAAATTTGGTGAAAATGAGCTCAGAATGTTCCTGCTTTCCTGCTTTTTAAGCTCTGTTTGATCATCCTGATATAATCACCTTAATTTGTCTTCATGATCAGAAAAACTCATTGATTTTGATCTGAATCCTATTTATGTCATTTTAAGGAGGATTTGTTGAAGTCATAAAGAGGGGACATTAAGTACCAGCTGGGAAGAAAAAAGCTTTACTTTTAAAGAAAATGAAGGCATTTTAGCTTAAAATTATGCCTTTGTTGCTATGGCTTCAAAAAATTATTTAATATCATATGTGAGACATTCAAATGATACATAGATAAATATTCATGCATTTATTGCAGATATTTTATAGCTGCATATTTTTCCACATTTGAGACTTGATCCTCAGTTTGATGTGATGGATCACAAACATCGCTCCACCTTTGATGATGTCAGGATCTGTGATTTTTTGATGGTTTGTTCATAATATTTTTTTAGTTTAGTTTAATGAGGTTTATTTTGTGATCTCTGCTGTTCCTCATCAGCTTCATTTAACCCCTCAGTTTATATTTCACACTTCAGCTCTGCTTCTTTGTTTTATGCCACAGTCCATTTCTCTCCTGGTGATGACCTCACTGTAAGGTTTACAGCTTGGACATTGTTTTTTTTTTTAATAAAAGCGAGTTTATTTGGGAGCTCCAGTCCTGTCTGCTCAGAAAGTGATAAGAAAACTTAAAAAATAAAATGTGTTTTGCTTTGTGGTGTTATAAATAAGCAATATCTGTATGTAAAATATATATCAGCTATAATTGTCCCGTCATCATTTCCTGTATCTTCCTGTTAAAAAAAAACTTTAAGCTTCACTTTGAAGTGAGGTTCTGATGGTTTCTGTCATCAAAGCTTTATTTCTGCAGCTCAAAGCTGATTCTGTTGGTTTTCCTGCTCCTGTTCTTCTGCAAAGCTTCAAGTTTGAGTCATTAACGTGTCAACAGAGCAATTTGCATTCTGTTCGCTCGCTTGAGTCGCCGCAGAGCTGTAAAATAATCAGTCAGCACTATTCAAATGACTGGATTTCATGAATTAGAGTTTTAAAGGCTCCCTCATGGAAGAAGTTAGTCATAATCAAGGTTAGCGGAACATTTATGTTGCTAAACCCTGAATAACATAATTACATTATAAAGGCAGAACAAGGCGCAAAGATTTCAGCTGATGCTGGCAGAAACTCTGAGGAACAACTTTGTGAAGATAATGAGGAATGTTGTTTGAATTTTGACTTTACATCCTGGCCAGGAGGTAGGAAGTAGTTCAGAAATTCTTGCATCAGATAAAAACAAAGTTTTAGAGAGAAACATAACTCAGCTGCTGACTCAACAAACTTTATCTCAGCTGCAGACGAGCTTCAGTGATTCATTTCTGAGAGGTTTGATCAAATTCATCCACCAGATATTCTGCTAACAGTCATAAAAAACATTACCTGCCTTTGCATTTCTGCCTAAAAAGGATTAATAAATGCAAGAAAAGCTGATATATGACAAAAAATGTGTGCAAGCATAAACAACTCATACGTTTTATATAAAATTAGCAAAAAAAGAGGAAATTAGTGATTGATTATTTCTTTGTTGTAATGATGCTGCTTCATTCCACAAATGCATGATCCTTACAAATGTGGCACCATTTAAAAGGGAAATTAACAGAATTTCCAATTATATAAAATATATAGCTTATTAAACACAAATTTCCTTACTTTTTGTGCTGAGTTTAGTGCATTCTTTAAGATATCTGTTTTATTTTGCCGACATTTAAGAATAAACTCCAAATAAAACTTTATTGTGGAGCACAAAGTCCTTCCTGCCCCTCGTATCTCTTAATCCTATTATTATTTTTATTATCATTATTATTATTACTCCTCTTTGAGCTAAATGTATTCTTTATCTATATTTTTTAAAACATAAATTGGATAACTTAATCCTTACTGTAAATATTTGTATATAAGTGGATATATTTTTGTTTCTTCCTTTTTCTTCTATATAGAAAAAGGATATCTGTATTTTTCTTTTTGTCTTTTTTTCTTTTATATATGGCTCAAATTAAACTTGGAGTTGGAAATGTACATTATTTCATCAACGTGTGATCTTATTCTTTTATCTTCTTTAAAATGTAAAGAATAATTTAAGCTTTCCAGTTTTAAATAACCATAAATCTGTTTTCTTCTTATCATTAATCCAGAGGTTGAAGGTGTTGTTCTAGCTGTTTTCCAGCAGAGGGGGCCCTCAGCTAACAGAGGTGGAGCTCATGTTTCATCACACTGCAGGTAGGATTTAAATAAAAAATTAAAATAAAAAAAAAATACCTGTAATCAACTTATTTAAATCCATCTAACATTCAGGTCGGTGCACTGAACTGTTTTACAGAAAATTCACATTTTTCCTCCTTATTCCTGCTGACTTTCACCTTTTCACCATTAACATCCATCATCTTCTCCTGCTTTCATTCAGGTGTCACCCTTCATCCCTTCCTCCCTTCATCCCTCCCTCATTTCTTTTTCAGAGCAGCTCATCAGGGAGTGAAACATCTGCTAAACAGCTGCTGAAAAACATTATATTAACCAAAAAGAAGCTCATAACTCATGCATGTTTGTTGTTTATTAAATGATCATGTTATGTTTCAGCTCCACTCTGATCTAAATTAAATAGATTGTGTTTTATCCTGCTGTTTATCTGTGTGAGCACTTGAATGCACGACTCCTGTTTAAAGGTGAAAAGGTCAGCAGAGGCAGAAGCGTGACGGGTGCAGCCCTGTTTGAGGCGCGCTCAGAATGCTAAAAATCTCCTCCAGTCTCAGAGCAGGAGTCCCGTAAACTCCGGGATTAAACAGGATTAAATTAGCATGTGTGCAGCTGCCTGAAGCAGGATGCAGGGCGAGGCGTCATCTCTGCATCGTGCTCCATCTTACCGGCAGAATTCCTCCACATTTCCTCCTCCTCTCATGTTCAAACATCTGATCTGACTCTGAGGTCCTCGTCGTCTGTCGCTTCTCTCCATCCTTCTCCCTCCGTCTGTTTCTGGATGATAGTGATCTCCATGGAAACAGCCCAGCAACAGGCTGGGTCCTGTTGGCCAATCAGAGCAGGCCCTGGCCCCGTCTCTCGTCCAATGAGAGGGCTCGAGCAGGAGGGTCTCGTTGGACCATCAAGGTGAACATTCAGGGAGGTGAGATCCTGAAGACCCACTTCCTGTTTGGGCTGAGGATCTCTAAATGAAAACTAAATAATGAAATCATTAAAATGAGTTACAGGTGAGGAAATTAAAGCAGGAAACACATTAAAATTCATCAAAATTATTATTTTTTTCTGTGATTCTGCAGAACTGATGAGGAAACAAACAGCTGATTAAAAAGTTAAAGTCTCTTTAAATTCATTATATTCTAATCTGGGCCTCCTTCAAGGGATTATAGGATCCATACCTTATTTTAAAATATAAAACAGGGATAATCAACTGGCGGCCCGCGGGCCACATCCAGCCTGCGAGTGACCAAAGTTCGGCCCGCCCTTTGGTTTATTCATCTCTTAACCCCAAACCCCTGGTTTTCTACTTTAATTACACTTTTAGAGAAACATTAGCTCTATTTGACCATGAAAATGCACAAATTAGAATTTCAAAAATAAATTTGCTTAATGGAAACACGTCAATTTTGAAAAAACATATGTTTTTCAACAAAATGTTTTTGCGCTAGGCTAGGATAAGGTGGTTTTTTCAGCCGTATCAAAATTGGTGCATTTCGCAACACTGAAATGGAAACACTTGTTTCGCATCACGGGAGTCACGTGATCAACAACGAATGTTTCTACTGGCAAAAAAGATGATGAAGAAGAAGAAAACAGGAAGTAGAAATAGTAGTAAAGTCACCTAGTATTAAAAGAAAATCACGACTACCACTTCCCAAAAACGCTGCATACGTAGCCGCTCCCAAGTATAAGCGGCTTGGCTTGTCGCTCGACTGAAGGCTGATGATGAGCGCTAGTGTCGTGGTAGCAATATGCATGCAAATATGCAATTTTTGACCAAAGATATATTTTAATTGGTGCCGACACAGTTACAGCTAGAATCATAAAACTGATGTAAGTTAAAAAGGTATCTTCTCAAGCAAAATTTGATGCATTTTTCCTCAGCTAATTTTAAAGCACAATGCTAATACAGCTAGCTAAACAATGGCTGACAGGTGTGGGGTAGGTTGTAACAATGAGCCTCTGTGTCTTTGACATAATTCACAAAGTCTATGATGTACTTACAGGATTTTCAATCTATAAACACGTGAGTATTTTGTAAAACAGTTTGAGATCCAAAAATCAAGGAGTTGTATATGATGAAGCAAAAATTGTTACAAACATCCCAGGTCTATAGTTTTTGAGACTCCGTTGTCTTCTTCTACATCTGTAACGTGTTTCAGTCAGTGACTAATGAACCGTACGGCCAAATATTTGCCTTTGTGAGTGAAAAGCCTCAGACAATGTTCTGAGTTGTCCATTAGGAAACTGCACGCCCATTATCCTCCACCTAAAAGCCTGAGCTTCACCGTTATGTAACGCTGCAGCTGAACCGAGCCGCTAACAGCAGACGGGTCGGGTCAGACATTATAACCTGTTCTCCTCCTGGATCTGATTAGATCACTGAGGAATTTATCAACTATTTAAGATAAAATAAAATAAATTAAATTAAATTAAATTAAATTAAATTAAATTAAATTAACTTAAATTAAAAATAGCAGGTCTGTATTTAAACATGCATCATGTGTTTCTCCGTGTTTAAAAGCACACATGTGAGATGTGTGCACAAGCATGCTGCTACATTTAGAGTAAAGCATCTCCTGGTCACATGACCCGCTCAGTCAGGATACGGTTGCTAAGCAACGCCCCCACCCTCTCATCCTCTCATGTGGTCCAGGGATGGAGCGAGAGCAGAGTTTATTTTTAGAAGCCGTGGAAAAAAAAAAGAGGGGGAATTACGTTTCGTTTCTAAAATTAACCTCACCGTATCCCCCTTCTTTTCCTCCGTCTCTCTTTTTTATTTGCTCACTCACTTTCTGTGGATTCATTCATAAATACAGCAGCATGAGATGATAATAATAACACAGAAAGGCTGTGGGAGTGTGAGGACAGCAGATAACACCTAATCCATACAAATAACTCACTTTATATAAGTGCTGAGAGAAAACAATGTAAACGGCTGCAGAGCTTCTCCAAAAACACAAAACCTTCAAACAGTAAATCACAGACTTTTCCCATTAACGCTGCTGTCATGGCCACCTCCGCCCAAACTTAAATCACTCTGCAGCCCCGGCTTCCCAGGAGTCCTGCCAAGAGGATCCATTTTAGACGGTGCCGCTGCAGAAACGGGGCCTAAAATGGAGAGCCCATCAGAGAGTAACAGCAGCTGTCTGTGTAATGGATGGTTGGCATCTGGGAGATGACAGCATGACATGATGGCAGAGAGGGAGAAGAAGACGTGTGGAGACAAAAGAGAGGGTGACTGATGGAAGAATGGGGTGAAAGAAGACAATATTACAGAGACAGGTTGATCTAAAGATGCTGTAAGATGGATCAGGAGGGACTTATATAGTGCCAAATATAAACCCTCTGAAAATCAACTCAAATCTTTAGTGTTTGCTTCTTTAAATCAAAGAAATTATAATTCTCAGTATGGGGGTTTAGGTAAAAAGAAACATCAATTTTTCTCTGGTGCAGCAGGTCTAACTGCTAACACACACTAACTGAGCTCTACCTGGTATTTCCTGCAGAGAAACAGCATTTTTAACACGTACTCTCTGTACGACTGACTAAATGTGAAATGAATGAAACAGAAATTGTTTTTAAAGTAAAAAAGTTTTACTTTGAGCTGTGGTGAGCAGCTGCCGCCTTCGATTCTGAATTCTCCCACTTTCCAACAAGGAATTCCCAGTTAAGGGGGCGTTCCAGTTTAAATTTATGACTTGTAAGTTGAGAATTCCCACTTCCCAGTACAACTAGATAGATAGATAGATAGATAGATAGATAGATAGATAGATAGATAGATAGATAGATAGATAGATAGATAGATA
>JAUBOC010000149.1:1472210-1493721 GCA_032275365.1 Anablepsoides cearensis | reverse complement strand
ATAGATAGATAGATAGATAGATAGATAGATAGATAGATAGATAGATAGATAGATAGATAGATAGATAGATAGAATATTTTTTTGTTTTACATTTACTTATTCTAAAGCAGTCAGGTCCAATTTGGTCAACTTCTGGCTTAAAATAGTGAATGTTGAAGAGTGACATGACTCATCCCTACTTAACCACCTGTTTAAGTGATTTGGCTCAATATTTGGTCAAACTAGCCCAATTAGTGACTCAACAAGAAATGAGTTATTAAAATAAACCAGTTGGGTTTTGTTCTGATACCTGGGTCTTGTAAGAAAACAAACAGACAAGCCTGCAGAGTAGAAAACTCAATCCTGCTGGGACCAGGACGTCACGCTCCATCCATCCCAGTGACGTGTGATTGGCAGCGTTTTCTCTGCTGCTCTACATCCGGCTCTGGGGAGGTTGGATGAGCGTGCTCTCAGGCCGAGCCGTGGATCGGTGCTGCTCTGTCACGGTTTGTAACTCTGTCCAGCAGATAGCCGGAGGGGGACACCACATCAGAGAGAGGAGAAAGACGAGGAGGAGGAGGTGGGGGCTGTTTGTGCATAGGGGGTGAGTGGAAACTCCCATGTTCAGATCGTGATTCACAATCTGATGGGTGGAGTGAAACAGGAGATGCAAGTGGAATGGGTTGTGATGGAGGGAGGTTCAGTTTACAAAGCACCCGGGACCGTTTGATCCGGGCCAATCGATTGATAGGGACTGCTGCTGCAGGATCCAACAGTCAGGATGGAGGGTGAGAAGATGGAAGAGAGGAAATGAAGGTCAGGTGATGTAGAGCTGACTGATGGAGGAGGAGGAGGAAGCTACACGGGCCTGTGTGGTGAGTCACCTTGAGAAGGGTGAACACTGAGGAAGACGAGGAGACAAGGAAGAGGTGCTGACATTGAGCTTTATGAGAAACACTGCGAGATGAACACTAATGTAATGTAGAGCACAAGATAATGACAGGCCAGTGATATCCCATAATGCACTTGGTGCTGAAGATCCAAGATGAGAGCCAATCACTGAATGATGTATGCAGTGGTGTGTGTGATAGAGAGAGAGACTTAACCAGCTGAGTGATGTCATACATGAAGGTTTCTTACATACATGTAGTGTTTGATGCTTGCTGTGTTCAAACACATAAAAAGAAGATAGATATATATATATACATACAAATATATCCACTTAAATACAGAACTAACGGCTCAAACAAGGCAAAGCTATTTAAACAAATAGCTCCTCCTCTCTGAACCACCATGTCTCTCATTCCTAAACTCATGTTGCCATTAAGCAGTAACCACCAGGCTGTAAAAAGTCAATCCAACCCAAAAGTGCTACAAACTGTTTTCTTGAGTGGCCACTTAAAGCTAGTGAGTCATTCACAATAAACCCTAATTTAGTCTCCATTGATCCTATGCATTAAAACAGCACGAGGTGGATTCACATTACTGTACCTCTTTGAATGTTATTCAATAATAGTAAACTGTGGCTCACAGACCGTGGCCTTTGACTCTCGCTCCTGCATTGGGATAAAAATAAACTGTACCGTCCCAGCTAAAAATAAATAAAAACGCTAAGCTGCAGTCTGAATGTGATTTAAAAGTCATAAAAAACATCCAAATATGAAAAAAGGCCAACTAAATGAGTGATTAAACAAGTAACTATTAATTGATGACATATTTAGGTTTTAATTAAATACAGCACATCGTTATCAGAAATCTGGTTGAATAATTGCTGTGTTTGCCTGATGACTACTGTCCCAAATAAACATTTGCTACGTGACAATGACACAGGGACCAGAATAAAAGCACTTTACTTACCATTGGATGAAGGTATTAATCAATAACAAAGATCCTTCTGGATGAAATGGCTGGCTGCATCATGCCACTGATTTATTTTGCTTTTCGACCCATTAATAATCTCTTACTAATGGAAATTACAGCCAAGCCTGTCAAGTGTTTTGTATCCTGGTAAACATCTCCACCAGCCTCTGAAGTCATTTGTCTGATTTTTGTTGTACCTTTTTTGTAAAGTTTTCAGAAAAGGAGTCATTTTCAGATAACTTGAGGATTTTTGCTCAGCTGACTCCCATAAACCTCCTTAAATAAAAGATTGGTCTGTTGCTTATTGTCTCCCTGAGCCTGAGAAACAACCAAAACAGTCAACTGAGCTTGTGATCCAGAGATGTTCTGGATATTTAAAAGTTAAAAGTCTCTTTTCTGTTCTGCATCACCATCAGCTATTTTAATTAGCTTACCTTTTTATTTTTTATTAACAGCATGGCTAACAGATTAGCATCAGTTCAGGTAGTATCTCGCTGGGTTGTTTTTGTTGGAGACTATTGAACAAAACATTAGGCCTTCAAACACCTGAGCCATCTCCTCTGGTATTTGACTTTAATTCTTAAAGGGAACCCCAACTAGCTGTAACATTAGATTATTTAATAAAAATTTACTTCAACTGTAAATAAGACTGACTAAACTAAAATAAGCTGTTTAGTTTTTATCAATTCCAAAAAATATGTTGTCACACGGAGGCGCCGTATTATTTATGCCGCAAAGCATACCAGGTGAATGATGTGCATACTGCTGTGACGTTTATAGGTTCTCTGATGCAAGGCTGAAAGCTTTTCCCCCCTGAAGATTAATCTTGATCAATATCTGATGATCAGCCTTTTAAATGAAACCAGAGTGTGTTTCAGCCTGAAACTGATGATGGAGGACAACAGTGCTGCTCCACTGAAGGAGAACCTCAACTTTAGTTGGTTAGCTTTTGCATTAGCGCCCAAGCTAATACATATATATTTATGTAGCAATAGTGCCCGGGCTATAACACATTTATATGGCAATATAATGAATAAAAAACTCACTCTGAAGCACCTAGTAAATGTATTTTTCTGTATTTTTAGTTTTGTTTGAATAGTTGATATGAATGTTTTTCAAATAATGTCTGGGTTCCCTTTATTATAACCACATTGAGTGGCAGGTAATTATTGTTTCCTTCATAGCCTTCCATCATTTTCTCCAGCTTCTCATTCATGTTTGTCCTTTAAATATGTCAACTCTGGGTTTAAAAAGCTGATGTTGACCAAAAAATTACAGACAAAAGGATGTTGGTTTCCAAGCAGCCAGCTGAATCTCAGCGTAATGGAAGAACGTGACCTGGTTTAATGAATCATATTTTTTAAAACCATGTGGAGAGAGAGAGAGCTCTGTGCGTCACTTACCTGTGGAAACAATTGGAAAGAGATGCATCATGGGAAAAACCTTCCTGGTGGGTGCAGTGAGTGTAAGCCTGTATGATGTTTTATTATAGGATTTCTTTTTAGGGCAGCTTTTATCTCATAAATTGCTGTGTTCTGCAGATAAAAACCTCCATCCTGATGTAAATTTGACATTTTGTGCTGATCATCCTGTCGTCTGGTTCAGTCCAGCATGTCTGATGCTGCCGGTCGGTCCACACACTGACCGGTCAGACTCTTTGGTCACATCAGGTTAAACTACTCAATAATATTCAGGTGATGACTATATGGCTGATTGTTGAGTGCTCTCCTGGTCATGGAGTTTGTTGCGTAATTGTTCCAGTCAGTCGATACTTCATTAATACGACTCTCAGCCTTCGGTCTCTTTAGTTTCCATCTGTGCACGAGGGTGTGAGAAACGCCATCGATCTGCTCAGCAATGTCACGGATTCTGTGTGGGGTCGCTTTGACATCACTTCCTGTTTGCTTCTGGGAGTTTATCTCCATTCTCTGCAGCGTTTAAACGTTTAAAATGTGAACAGTTTTACATCCCTCCCTCACTGCTGACCTGGTACAATTAGCCCGTTGGATCGGGTGTTGCTAGGAAACTGCAGGAGAGCGTAAATTTATTTGATTGGACAGTTTTGGACGTGCCTCACTGAAAGAGACGCTGATTATCAATGGGGACATTTTATAAAACAAATCAGAACATATTTGTTATTAGAAAAACATTGTTATGAAACGTGTGTGGTCTAGACTTTTCTGATGAGCGCAGAAACAGATGGGCAGCCTGGAGGGAGGAGAACGTAAACAAAGTGGGCCAACGATGGAGGACCCCTCTTACTTCACATCTACATGTGTGTTTCTGTGATAAGCAGTCCGGCAGTATTTTCTAGGTCGGTCAGTCCACTGATCTGTGTGATAATCCATTTTTTTGTGCGTGCGGTACTATGATCCACTGGCTGTGACACAACCAGAGCTACTTCACTCCTCTGAAGGGCAGTAAACCAGCTCCATTCAAAAAATCTGAGGCAGAAATGTGACTTTACGATCCTGGATAAGTCCTAAAATAGGCTAAATGTCTGACGCTGCACATGAATAAACACCAACTGAATCAGTGCCAGCTGGCAGGCTGCTCCTCCTGTTTTTATCTAATCCTCATGAAATGATTGTAGCAAAAAATAAAAGTACAAGATTCTCCCTCAGTGTTTCTCTATCATAGTTTTAAATCATGCAACAATTATGAATTTGTCATTTTAACATGTCTTTTTACTCGAACTAGCATTTACTAATAAAATATATTTTTAGTTTAAATTGTAATTTTAGCAGATTACAAAGTCTTCATTAAACTTGTAGCACCGGATCTCACAAGATACACATTTCAGTGATTTTTGAACCGTCTGAAACAAAAAAATCTATTGCCTGTTGTCAATAAATATTTATATGAATAAAAATAGTTTTGTTCAGGAAAGATTTTTACTCGTGCCGTTCATGTCTGACTGTTAAATTCTGATGAGCTGAAGAAAAAGATAATTATGTAATAAGACTTACATGTTAAACATTTTGAATAAAGACAGAAACATTTTCTTTTTTCTGTTTAATCATTCTGTGTGAAAATAGTTGAAATGTCCCTTAGATAAAGACCCAGCAGCTTTTAAGACTTAAAAATATCAGGATTTAATTTACAGTAAATAAAACAGTAAAAAAGCATAAAAAATGCTTGAATCTTTTCCTTTTCCTTCTGTCTTTAAATTTCTGGTTCAGTGTTTTCGACACTGAAGGTTTGAGGAAGATGTTTCAGCTCCATGAAGGAGGAACGTAGAAGGAGAGTTCAGAACTAAAGTCTGGAGGCACAGAAGGACAGAGTGATTGAGGAGGATTATTATTGTTCAGTGGGTTAATCTGTGGCTGTAGTAAACAGCAATAATCTGATGGTCTGCTGGATGAAACAGTCCAGGGAGTCCTGCACATCCAGGCAGATGGCAGGAAACACGTAATCACACAAAAACACCAACACAGAGCCAACGTGCACAAAGAAAATGGAATAATGCATTTCAAGCTTTATAGATATATTTTCATTCTTTTGTGTAGATTGTGGTCTGTGTATATTGTGTATATATACTGTATCTGTATGTAGGACTAATGTGAACAATCTTGGTGTTTCAGTATGGACGGTCGGACAGCTACCGCGTGGCCACCACGCAGGACAAGGATGACAAGGAGTCACCCAAGAAGAAGGGAGGCAAGGATATGGATGACCTGAAGAAGGAAGTGCCCATCGTACGTAAACTACTTCCTGCTTCCTGTGACCTCACTGATGTTCCTGAAGACATTTCGGATGGATGGATGGATGGATGGATGGATGGATGGATGGATGGATGGATGGATGGATGGATGGATGGATGGATGGATGAAAGAGCTGTGATTCAACCTGATCTCCTGTTTAAAAGGCGATGACAGAAGTTGTGGTTGTGTTGTAATATTGGCTCAGTGTGGTTTGTGGTGGTCTGCCTTAATAATTCAGTGTGTTTGTAAAATGATTTGCTTTGTGTTATTAGACTTTTCTCCTGAGATAGAGGTAAATAAAAGAATACAACATATCAAACATTTAAAAGGTGCCTACTAAAAATTATAATTAACCCAAATTTCCAGAAGTTGGTTAATTTGTAAGTTTTGTAAAATATGCAGTTTTATTTGACACAGGTGTTACTGAGATAATTGTAAAAAAATATAGGTTGATTGTTTTTTTTTTTTAGACGGAACACAAAATGTCTGTTGAGGAAGTTTGCCGGAAATACACCACTGATATCGTACAGGTAAGGTGACTTACAGTTTATTTTTTCCTCTTTGTATATTTGAATTCTCTATCAGAGCACACTTTGTTTCTTCATAAATTAACTTAATTAAAACATTCTTCCCTCCTTTTTTCTACAATCATGTGTTAAAATCTTCCCCGTCTTTTGTAATCTGTTCTGTCATCCACTCCACTTTAATAATCCCTCTTCCTCTCTGCCCCACCCAGGGTCTGACCAACGCCAGGGCAGCAGAGTACCTGGCCAGGGATGGCCTGAATGCCCTGACCCCACCCCCTACCACCCCAGAGTGGGTCAAGTTCTGCCGTCAGCTGTTCGGTGGCTTCTCCATCTTGCTGTGGATCGGCGCCATCCTCTGCTTCCTGGCCTACGCCATCCAGGCTGCGACAGAGGATGAGCCAGCCGGAGATAACGTTAGTACAATACACATTCAATAAACATTATCTTAAAATGCTGCTAAAAATATTGTAGTTAACAAGATTTTAAATGCAAACTCTACAATATAATGTATATTATATAAACTTGGCAAAGAGTAAAGCAGAAACAAAAGCCTCAGGAAGGATATGAATGCTGGTCAGGGTGAGTGGTTGTTGTGTCTGTTATCGCTTTAGGAGGCAGTTTGCAGAGTCCTTTGGGATGAGTGTGTGTCGGTGATAAGACTCGTGTCAGCTGTTTGTCCAAACACTGCCAACCGGCTCGTCTTCAGAGTGACACAGCGTTTTGTTAGCATCCGTTCTCATCACGCCGCAGGGAGCCCGTGACTCCTGCCGTTTGTAATAGCCGAGGAAGAGGAGGGTGTTCACGGGTCAGCACTGTTTTATACCGGGTCAGAGCTCGGCGTGGAGGCTAAACGGCTCTGAGGCACGCAGCATGAAAGGACAAAACACTTGGCTCAGACCGCAGGGAGGAAACAGCCACAGTGTTGAGTCAGTGCGAGTGACCAGAGCTGCTTCATCCACCAGAGTCTGCTGGCTGCAGCTGTGTCGGGTCAGTTTTCTATGAATGATTCAGCTAAACCCTGGACTCCAGTGATCGATTAAAGCATGAGGGAACAGACAGGCTGGTACAGTTATAAAACCACCAACAGCAAACACAACAAACAGTTCCTGACAGCTTGAAGCTATCAGTGACAGGATCTGAGGCTGAAATTATTAAAGATCATTTCTGGTATTTTAAGAAATCAAACCTGACATTTTCCTGAAATAGCCTTGTCAGCATCTATTTTTATTCCTTTCAAATGTTTCATTTTTAGATAAAAGTGATATAACTTTATTTCTTTTGTCCCTTTCTTCCTCCCTGCAGTTATATCTGGGCATCGTGCTGTCGGCTGTGGTCATCATCACCGGCTGCTTCTCCTACTTTCAGGAAGCTAAGAGCTCCAAGATCATGGAATCCTTCAAGAACATGGTTCCACAGGTAACACACACCTCATGAGTCAGCGTCAGGAGAATTTATTTATTTATCTTCTAACTCTCAACCCTGATCCCAGCAAGCCCTGGTGATCCGAGAGGGAGAGAAGATGCAGATCAACGCTGAGCAGGTGGTGGCAGGAGACCTGGTGGAGGTGAAAGGAGGAGACAGGATCCCCGCTGACCTCCGTATCATCTCCTCCCATGGCTGCAAGGTGGGCTGGAAACTGTTTATTTTTACATCAATCAGTTCTTTAACCCTTTCTCCTCTCTCAGCTGATTTCACAAACTAATCAAATCATTTTCTCCTCCTGAGTTCAGGTGGACAACTCATCCCTGACTGGTGAATCAGAACCCCAGACCAGGTCCCCTGACTGCACCCACGACAACCCCCTGGAAACTCGCAACATCGCCTTCTTCTCCACCAACTGTGTGGAGGGTACGTTTACCACCATCATCATCATCATCGTGGTTACACAAACTCAGAACAAAGGACAGGAAATTCAGTTGAAGTCTAAAACAGTCAGATCATTTTTTCTCAGTGTTGAAGTGTCTGACGCCCTCTTGTGGTTTCAGAAAATCATCAGTTTCTGTTTCTAGCCTCCTGAAAGTCATAAAGACACATTAACCTCTCGATCCCCCAGCAAAACAATGCAAAACAGCATTTCCTGTTTCTAAATATTTTAACTTCTGTTAACTTAAGATCTGTAGGTTAAACCTGGACATGATTGGTATCAATAGAAACCTAAGAATCTTGTAAAATACATTACAACAAATCTGTAAAGGAAAAATGTTTGACATTTGTTTTTAAAGTAAGTCAAAGCAGATACCTAAATATGTTGTAAAGTGTGTTGAAAGTTTTTTTTTTTTTACTTGATTTTGATTAAATATGATCCAACTGAAGTCAAATATAATTTCTCATTATGTTATATAATATATATGGACAAATAAATGTTTGGATAATTTTTCAAAATAACAAACATTCAATAACAAGTATTTTCAGGCAGGTAAGAAGAATAAATAACTTTTGCAATTAAAAGCTTAAGATTTCTTAACATTTATAAATGCAGAATGACAAAACACTAAATTATTTCTTTATTAAAACCTCTGTAACTTTGCTCCAGTTCATTAAAGCAACATGAATCTTTGCACAGCTAATGTCCGCATGTGGATTTATGGTTTCTAAGAGTTTTTAGCCTGATTCATTATGATTTTAAATAGATTATATACTGTCTAATGAAACAATTATTCAGACGAGAGGGAAATCTTTTAAAAAGATCCTCAATATCTCTAAAACAACAGCAGCTGTTTTAATACTTACACTTCTAATAAAATCTCCCAAGTGTTTATTTTGATACCATGATTATTTAAGTAGAGTTTATAAATGCTGAGATAAACTCAGTTACATTTCAGCAGGTGTTTTGAGGCTGAAGAGGTTAAAAAAGACTCCTTCATATCTAACCTCCCTCTGCAGGAACGGCTCGTGGTATCGTCGTGTGCACCGGGGATCGAACGGTGATGGGTCGTATCGCCACGCTCACCTCGGGCCTGGAGACCGGCAAGGTAACACGTTCAGGATTTACTTTAAACTTTTTTATTTCTGCACTTTCTTTTAGCCTCAGTTTGCTTCAGCAACTATTTAATATATTTTCATTTTTTTCAGACTCCCATTGCTAAAGAGATCGAGCACTTCATCCACATCATCACAGGCGTAGCCGTGTTCCTCGGCGTGACCTTCTTCGTCCTCTCCCTCATCCTGGGCTACTCGTGGCTGGAGGCGGTCATCTTCCTCATCGGCATCATCGTGGCCAACGTGCCTGAAGGACTTCTGGCCACGGTTACTGTGAGTCATCAGAGACGCTTTGTTTGTGGTTAAACTGTCCGCACATCTCATGTCTCACTTCTCTTTCTGCAGATTAATCCAGGAAAATTATGCTTTTTATACATTTTTACCACATAAATCTGAAAATCCATTCAAATAATAATTTGTTAACTTTAGGGTTTAATTGTTTTTGATGTTTTAAAGTTGTGTGTTTTTTGTGTCGTATTCAGTGACTCAGCTGCTGTTTTTCTGTGGTGTGGTTTGATTTTTCTCTGCTTCCCTCCTCTGTGTGCTGTTTGATGTTGCTGATTATTGTTGTTGTTTTTATATTTTAACATTGTGTCTGTGTTACGTTTTGTTTCTGTGGTGAAGTTGTTGTTCTGTTTGTGTCTCTCTCTCCACCTTCCTCTCGTGTCTCCCTCTCTTTTCCAGGCCAGTGGCAGAGCTCGCTGCAATGACAACAGCTAGCAAATGTAATGACATTAGGCCAGTTAATAGTTCTGATTAGCAGGCCAACTTCAGCTTGGGCTTTGCTGGTCCTGTTTGGCCCACTGGTCTTGCCGTACTTGGCATGATAAATTAATGCACCTCTGCTCTGCTGCGTAACTTTACTTGTTTGTGCTTCTGCATCGCTTGTTGGGCTGTGATTTAACTCTCAGAGGGTTTCTTCATTTTAGTGCATTTTGCTGAGATGTTGAGCAGGATAAACATCTTCAGGCATCTGAGTGGATTAATTTAAATGTTTAACTTTAAAAGATGCTAGTTAAAACGCTAAACTAAAGGCTTCTGGACTCTTTTTTTTATTCTTGAAGGAGTTTCACTTGAAAAAGCTTCTCAGATGAGAAAGAAAACATCTTTAAGAATCAGAAAAACTCCAGTTGTCTTGGATCCTTCCAGCAGATCTTAGTTTAATGCCTGCAGATGCTCATCTGTGATCTTATTTACAATAAAACACTAACTCTTCTTTCTTTGTTTGGTTTTTATCTTTCTTCCTGTTGGTTTCGTCTCTGTCATCTCTCCTCTCTTCCAGGTGTGTCTGACGCTGACCGCCAAGCGGATGGCTCGTAAGAACTGCCTGGTGAAGAACCTGGAGGCTGTGGAAACTCTGGGCTCCACCTCCACCATCTGCTCCGACAAGACGGGCACCCTGACCCAGAACAGGATGACCGTGGCCCACATGTGGTTCGACAATCAGATCCATGAAGCCGACACCACCGAGGACCAGTCTGGTGGGATTCTCCTGTTTGGCATCTTTATTCAGATTTTAGGAACATGATTGACTTTTAGTTCCTGAAATACGTCATTTATTTATTTATTTTACTCTTCAGGTTCTTCCTTCGACAAGAGTTCAACAACATGGGTGTCTCTGGCTCGCATCGCCGCGCTGTGCAACCGCGCCGTCTTCAAGGCGGGTCAGGAATCATTACCCATCCTGAAGCGTGAGGTGGCCGGCGACGCCTCCGAGTCGGCTCTGCTTAAGTGCATCGAGTTGTCCTGCGGCCCCGTCAAAGCCGTCAGGGACAAGAACAAGAAGGTGGCAGAGATCCCGTTCAACTCCACCAACAAGTATCAGGTGAGCGGTCGATGAAACACACCGTTATGTTTAATAAATACTCCGCGTAACAACAGTAATCTGTTCCCGTCCAGCTCTCAATTCATGAAACGGAGGATGAAAACGACAACCGCTACCTGCTGGTGATGAAGGGCGCCCCTGAGAGGATCCTGGACCGCTGCACCACCATCATGATGCAGGGCAAAGAGCAGCCCATGGATGATGAGATGAAGGAGGCTTTCCAGAACGCCTACCTGGAACTGGGAGGGCTGGGAGAGAGAGTTCTGGGTAAGAAGGACTGGATGAATATTTCTGCTGTGTGAAGCTGAAGATAATCACTGGTTACTCCTCCCCTCCAGGTTTCTGTCACCTCTTCCTGCCAGAGGACAAATATCCAAAAGGTTTTGCCTTCGACACGGACGACGTCAACTTCCAAACAGACAACCTCTGCTTTGTGGGCCTCATGTCCATGATTGATCCTCCTCGTGCCGCCGTGCCCGATGCTGTGGGGAAATGCCGCTCCGCAGGCATCAAGGTACCTTCAACGTCTTTAAATGAGAAAAAACAATCATTTTTCATCATCTAACTCTGCATCTTCTTCTTCTTTTAACTGGTTAGGTTATTATGGTGACTGGAGACCATCCAATCACAGCCAAGGCCATCGCTAAGGGTGTAGGCATCATTTCTGAGGGAAACGAGACGGTGGAGGACATCGCTGCACGACTAAACATCCCTGTCAGCCAGGTTAACCCCAGGTAAAGAAGAAACTTTTACATTATCTGTATAATTTCTCAGATTTAACGTTTTGATTTTGAAGTGGGATTATAATTTATTGATTTATTTGTTTATTTTGTGCAGAGATGCCAAAGCTTGTGTGATCCACGGCACAGACCTGAAAGACCTGACTCAGGAACAGATGGATGATATCCTGAAGAACCACACAGAGATCGTCTTTGCCAGAACCTCCCCTCAGCAGAAGCTCATCATTGTGGAGGGCTGCCAGCGACAGGTACGTCCTTCCCCCTCGCCGCTCAGAGGTTCTCACGTGATCCTCGGGTCACTTCCTGGTTCTGATGGAGGTCTGTGTGTCAGGGAGCCATCGTGGCCGTGACGGGAGACGGTGTGAACGATTCTCCCGCCCTGAAGAAGGCGGACATCGGCGTCGCCATGGGGATCTCTGGCTCTGACGTTTCCAAACAAGCTGCAGACATGATCCTGCTTGACGACAACTTTGCCTCCATTGTTACTGGAGTAGAAGAAGGTAAGTGATTAAAGAGAGGAAATGTGAGACACAACCTGTTTATTATATTTATCTTTTATATTTGTTCATTCAGGGCGTCTGATCTTTGACAACCTGAAGAAATCCATCGCTTACACCCTGACCAGCAACATCCCAGAGATCACCCCCTTCCTGTTCTTCATCCTGGTCAACATCCCCCTGCCTCTGGGCACCATCACCATCCTCTGCATCGACCTGGGAACTGACATGGTGATGATTTTATATGATTTTACAACAATTTAAACATTTCTGTCTCAGATAAACAGACTTTTATGCACAGAAATAACCTCTACTGTAACAAAACCAATCATATAAACTGTATTTATCCATGTTGAACCAGCTTCATCTGACAAACACACAGTTAAAATGCTCTGCAGCTGCGTAAACAAACAAACATCTGTTTTTATTTTAGTTTCCATTTTAATCAGGCTTAAAGGAAGAAAACATTAAATAAAAGCGGCACTAGGTGGCAGCGTAGGAACACTTTTATAAAGAGGCAGTTCTGCGACTGCTCGTCATGATGTGTTCATTCTGCTCTTATTTAAGTTAGAAAATAATACAGAAATAAGCAACAGCTGTTTTTTCTTGCTTTGTAAAAAATGTAAGGTTAAATAAATTTATTTTACCTAAAAAACAAGAAAACTGAGATTCATACATTATTCCACATCTTTTCTTGATTTCAGGCATGAAGTTTATAAAATAAAACAATACGTTCTTCACTAATTAATAATTTCAGCTCGTTTATTTATTTGTTTTTTTAAAAGGATCCCCATTAGGACCACCACAGTAAAGACTACTCTTCTTGGGGTCTGACAAAACATAAAAACATCTTAAAATAAATCAATCAAAACAACTTCAGCTTTTCTAAACAAAAACTACCAGCTTCAGTGTTTCAAAACTAAACACAATGAAAAATCATCACATAATTTCACAATAAACAAAGAAATATTATATATTTATTATTGTTTTTCCTGCTTCAGGTTCCAGCCATTTCTCTTGCCTACGAAGCAGCAGAGAGTGATATCATGAAGCGCCAGCCCAGGAACCCGATGAGGGACAAGCTGGTGAACGAGAGACTCATCAGCATCGCTTACGGACAGATCGGTTTGTTTGTTTCCTGTTTTCTCTCCACGCTTTGTTACTACATGTTTGTTTAGAGGCAGTTTGGTCAAGATGCACAAACTTTAAAGGTTATTTTATTGTTTCAGATTTGATTCATCAAGTAAACATTTAAAACTTTGTGTCTCTGCAGGGATGATCCAAGCCCTCGGTGGCTTCTTCGCTTATTTTGTCATCATGGCTGAAAACGGTTTTCTGCCGGCTCTTCTCGTCGGGATCCGGCTGAACTGGGACGACCGCTCCAACAACGACCTGGAGGACAGCTACGGGCAGCAATGGGTGCGGCGCAGACTTCCTGTCCTCCCTGATCAGAGTCGCTTCATTAATCTGATCCGTGTTCAAACCTTCTGCCTCTCCTCTGTTCAGACCTACGAGCAGAGGAAGATCGTGGAGTTCACGTGTCACACGGCGTTCTTCGTCAGCATCGTGGTGGTGCAGTGGGCCGACGTCATCATCTGTAAGACCAGACGTAACTCTGTGTTCCAGCAGGGCATGAGGTGAGTTCAGCACTGTGCTGCCATGTCCTTTTCATTTTTATTTATGTAGTTTAATCCCACAGATTCAATGATGTAACCGTTATTTTCCTGCAGGAATAAGATTTTGATCTTCGGCCTGTTTGAGGAAACGGCTCTGGCTGCGTTTCTGTCCTACAGCCCCGGGATGGACGTGGCTCTACGGATGTACCCACTCAAGTACGTCCCACCACTACATAAACTATGATGTTATGATGATGGAGGCTTTTACTTTAACATTTAAATCTGTTACACAGGTTCCTGCTCTGTCTGGAAAAGATGGAAATTTATTTGTAATATTTACTGGGTTTGAATAAGTAAAAGAAACAAAATGAATTTAAAAAGCAGGATTTCAGTTTTACTCCTTAATCCCATTTTATAAAAGACAAAAAATCCACGTTTTTTCCTCAAACAAGCAGCTGCTGCTAAAAATACATTTAGTAAACTGACTTTTTAATACAAACCTGTCCAGCAGTCATTTAGTTCCTGTAAGTTTAAAGTATTATTTTTATTTGATGTAAAAAATAAAACAAATAATTACCTGAAAATTAAATTTTCTGCTTCCTCTCAGGCCCAGCTGGTGGTTCTGTGCGTTCCCGTACAGCTTCCTCATCTTTGTTTACGACGAGATCCGAAAACTCATCCTTCGCCGGAACCCCGGAGGTAAGACGACGCACGAACGTAAAAACAGTTTTTCCACCAATCTCTTGATTCACGCCGTCTTTTCTTCTCTTTTTCTCTTTTTTTCTCTGCAGGCTGGGTGGAAAAAGAGACATACTATTAAATTATCAAAGCATCATTTACTGAACTCATCCTCTCCTCTCTGTCTCCTCCTCTTCCTCCTCCTCTTCCTCCCCTCCATCCGTCTCTCAGAAAACTGTTTCCTCCTCCTCCTCACCCAGCTTCATTTCCTAAAAGATTCAAATAAAATAAAAACAAAGATGACGAGGGGACCAACAACATGATAGGGGCGTTTGGGGGCGGAGTCAAACCCTCCCCCTGCCGTCCTCTCAGTCTTTACAGCACGACTCTGCCAGTAACACAGTTTGTGCCGATGATTGTTAATATTATTACGTCACAGTAAATCTAGATGAGAGAATAAAAACGTGACTGTTTGGCTGCAGAGCCACAACACGGCAGCTTCCGTCACAGCGCCGGGCCGGGCCGGGCCGGGCCGAGCCGGGCTCTGCTGCTTTAGAGAAAAAAAAACCCCGGATCAGCTCTGTGATCACTGCCATTTCCTGCCTCTATTTACTCACTGCCAGAACTCACTGCCGTACTCTTCATCCTCCTCTTCCTCCTCTCCTGCCCCCCCCCCCTCCGTGGTTTTTCTGTGTTAATTGTTTTCTAATAGACAACTGAGTGTTTTTTAAAAACTAAATTGTTTGTAAAAGTTTAATTTCTTATTTTTTAGTTGAAGTGGGTCAGAGAGCTGCTTGTTTTCATTTGGACATGACAAAGCACACTCTCCCTCCTTTCTCTTCGCCTCCTCCTCTCCCTCTCTCCTTACCGACCCCCCCGTCTATCCGTCTGTCTGTGAACGCTGTGAAAATCTCCGTCACTGTAAAAATAAGTAAAAAATCTCCTCCCCAGTTCCTCCTCCTACCCAGCCTCCCTCCCCCGACCTCACCGCCCCCCCCCCTTTGAAAACTAGAAACAGTCTCTGTGTCCTAGGAAAAAGAGATTTCTCTCCAGTTTCATTCTTTAAATCTGTGGGGAAAAACGTCGCCTGTCGAAACAACAGCAGAAAAAAAAAGAGGAGAAAAAAAAATAAAACAAAAGGATCTCTCTTTTTCAGCTCCGTCTCAAGTTTGTTTTTGTGTTTTTGAGTTTTGTCAGAAAAATGAAATAAATTCTGTGACCAACTGGTACTGACAGCAGCCGTGTCCCGTCCTCTGTTTTCCTCCTCTAGACTTAGAACGTTTCTGAACAGAAGCACAGTTATAAAACAAACAGGAAGTGATGCAAACATTCAGTTATTTAAACAAATTATAACAATTAGACATCAAACTATTTTAATAAAACAAGGACAAAAGAAGGGATTTTTATTTTCACGTTTCACCTAAACCGTACTAAATCCAACTTACTGAGTCCAAATAAACTGTCTGCTGGACGACCTTTGACCTCTCAGACAGCTCTGAAGGACAAACCATCATGTGGGCTCTGGACAGAACCATCATCGTCTTTAGTCTGCATCCAGGACTGACCTGAACCTGCTGTAAACCAGAAGGAAGACAAGTCGGACCTCTGCAGACACAAGTCCTGAGGACCACTGGTCTCAGAGGGACAGAAAACGGGTTCTGTGGAAAAAACCTGTCTGTCAGGCAGATGGGGGCGGGGCTTCAATCTCCATAACTAACCTACAGATGAAGGCGGAGCTTTATAGTCAATAGCAGACATACAGATAGGGGCGGGGCTTTAGTGTTTAAAGTAGACTTATAAATAGGGGCGGGGCTTATCCATGTAAAAACAAGATTTATCTAAAAAAAAAACTGCAACAGATGTTTCAAATAAAATTGTTTCATGTTTATTTTTTAAGTTAAATAGTTATAATTTGATTCAGAGAACAATAAAAACAGTTTTTGTTCCTGTGAAGTTATTTGTTTGTGTTCAGCTGAACAAACACTGTCTGGGTGTTTCATGAATACTATTACAGGCCTCACACACACACACACACACACACACACACACACACACACCCACACACTGCAGTAACCCAGGGATATAGGTCACCTCTTTTGTTTCAGTTTTCTCTCAGGAGTTTGGTTCAGCCTCATTAATCACTTCTTTACTGAAGAAATATTTATTATTTTATTAGAATTAAACTCATAAACTTCCTTCTGTTTTATTAAAAAGAGACAGAAGCTGAGTTCAGTTTGCTCTGAGGTGGAGGCAGTGCAGATAATGGAAGGATTGATGTTTTATTAAACACCTTCACCATCAGAAGGTCACACCTGTGTGACGTGAACTTTCTGTCTGATAATCTTTGACTGAAGCTTGGGCTGAAAATGTCTTCCTGTTGGAAGTGACAGATAAATGTAGATCCAATCTCAGGGTGTCTCCTTCAGTCAGGAGCTTTTTCTGTTTTTTAGCTTTTATAAAAACGTTCATCGACGTAAGGCGGAACAGCGAAGATCCAATCAGAGCAGGTTTAAAACACGGGTCCTGGGTCAGAAACCGGTTCTGTTTTCAGATCTGAGGATGTTTGGAGAACATGAGGAGGATTTCTCATTTATTAAGATATAATGTTTCCTCAGTTTGGATTTTTACGTGTTAAAAGTGCTACAAGTTAAAGGAAGCAGATTATTTCCTGGTTGGAGACTTTCAATTATAAACAAAGAAAAATAAATAATTGTTTTCATATGAAAAAAGATTTGAATAAACAACATGAATTTAGCTCATTTTGCATGTTGGGATGAGAGTAATTTGTAAAAATCCGTTTAGGAAACAGTCCTGAAATAAACTTTATGTGGAATATTTATTAAACATGGACATGAAGCAGAAAAAATTGAGTTATTCCAATTTTACAGAAATCCAGAAAGCACAAACTTTTCCTGGAGACCTGCAGAGTTTAAACATCTAAATTTAATTTAGATATTTTATTGTATTTATCCTCAACAGTTTTTTTAGTATTTTCAACTTTAATAATTCTGTTTTTAAAAATCATTTAGTTTTGAAATCAAAATAGTTTTATTTACATTTTAGTTCATTTCATTTCTATTTTAGTTTTTATTCCTCTTCTGTTTTTATAAATATATCTGACTTATTGTATTAGTTTTATTTATTGTTTAATAACTTCTTGTAATAAAGTGCATCAGCTGAGACATTGAAACTCAGTTTAGCTCCTTTTAGTTCAATATTTATTAGAGAATTTTATATTTATTTTTTTAGTTTTTCATCATCATGACACAAATGATGACTTTTTTTACCTTTTTAACATTTTTTTCTATTTTGTTCTGTTTCTTTGAAATGTTCACTTTTTTTAAAGAAGTGAACTGAATATGTAATGACTTTTTTGCTTGTGTGTGTGTGAGTGTGCGCTGTGTGTATTTGTGTGTGTGTTCGTTTTGACTACAGAGTGCAGGATTCCCCGTCCTCACTGTGTTTGCAGCTCTGCTGTGCTTTACTAGTTAGGTTCAGGTTAGAGTTAACTATAGACCAGTGATGGTTAATTTTACTAGTTAGGTTCAGGTTAGAGTTAACTATAGACCAGTGATGGTTAATTTTACTAGTTAGGTTTAGAGGTATGATGTGAGTTAAGTTCTGGTTCAGGTTAGAGTTAACTACCAGTAAAGTTAATTTTAGGGAAAATATTTGGGTTAGGTATAAATACAGTTAAAAAATGAATGGACGTCAATAAAGTATCCTCAGTTTGATGCAAATACAAGTGTGTGTGTGTGCGTGTGTGTGTGTGTGTGCGTGTGTGTGTGTGTGTGTTTCGTGCCACTCGAGCGAAAGAATCTGTTCATCCAAAAACACTCAGAGAGGCAGAAATCCACCAACAAACATCTGTTAGAATATAAAGAGGAGATGCCTGGTAGCTCTGCAGCTCCACTCCGCTCATTATGACACACACACCTACACATTACACACACACCTACACATTACACACACACACCTACACATTACACACACACACACACACACACACCTACACATTACACACACACACCTTCTCTCAATCTCCTACCCGATTACACCCGCACGCTAAAACCCTTTTCCACACCTCCCCAACACCTTCCCTAAAACCTTTTTCGCTTCCTCTGACACACACACACACACACAAACACACGCGCCGCCCCCCTCGCCTCCCCCTCCTCGCAGTAATCTGGCTGGCCCGTGGCCTCCTCTCTCTCGCTCCACTGTTCTGTGTGATAGAATATCGATCGGTTTGCCTCGGCTCGGCGTGCAGCAGGAGGAGGGGGCAGCTGGGGGGCTACAGTGTGTGTGTGTGTGTGTGTGTGTTAGTGAGGGAGGGGGGGCAGTGGTCAGACATGCTCCAAGGTTGTTACCACAGCAACAGCAGGATGGGTCAGAGGGGTTACCATGGCGTCCAGGTCGCAGGGTCAGGGGGAGGGTCCTGGAGGGCTCCTCTGAGCGTGTGTGTGTGTGTGTGTGTGTCCAGCGCAGCTATATTGGGTGTGTTAATAATGAATAGTGTTGTATGAGTCTCTCAATCTGAGCGTCTCGTCGTCTGCAACAACAAATGGAGCTGCAGAGCATCGACTGGATTTATTTTTTATTTCAGGTTTCCTCCCTCAGTTCAGAAAAACACAGATTTATAGAGAGACCACCGAGGAAACCCACCGATGGAAACGAGATTATTTCCTAAAAACTGTGACATGTCTGTCCATCAAATACAAAAAGTCAAAGAAAACAGTTTTCTATATAAGAAACATTGCATAAAACAGGATTTTTACCCATTTGGCCAGAAAAATGTCATATTTTCTGTTGAACTTGGATCAGCCAAAGAAACAGGAAGTGACATCAAAGGGGAACTCTTTAAGAAAGAGAACGCTCTAGTCTTTGTTTATTAAAATTATATTATTTGAACTCTTTTGACTCAAAATAATCTAAAGAAACATCAGATTCTTCTCTACAGTCTGTGACCTTAGTCATTTTATCAATGCAGACGTTCCCCTTTGACATCACTTCCTGTTACTTCAAATGCAAATATCTAAACAACCGTTCATCTCAGCAGCGGGAAATTATTTTTGCAATATGTTAATAATGTTATCTTTCCAATAAAGCCTTTAGATGTATTTTTTTAAATCATGTCACAGGCAGTTTAATGTAAACAGGAAGTCAGAGAATTGGGCCAGGCTTTTTCTCACAAGCACAAGGAAGCTAAAAAAACGATGTTTCGTCAACATTTGCAGCAAAAACCTTTTTTTTATAAAAATCCTCTTGAGTTCATGTTTCTGTCATGCAGAAAAATAAAAAAGAACACCGAAGACATAAAGTGATTTTTACTGTCCTTCCTGTTTGATTAAATGTGCTGGATGAGACCAGAGATGGTTTTTATTTTCTCCTCCCTCCACGGCGGAGCAGTTATCCTCACCTTCATCAGCAGCGCAACGACAGCAGCTGTAAAATAATCAGCAGAAATACTTTTATTTAAACAAAAAAACACAAGAAAATTCTATTTTTATGTTTGAAACTTTTCTAAATGGCTTCCTGTTTTTTTTTTAGCTTTTTATATCAAACAATAAGTCTCCCCGACTCTGGCTCAGAATACAAACTCCCACCCGGCGGGATTTATCTGCTCGTTCAACCACACACTCGCTGAGCTGCTCCGCTCAGGAAAACTGGGTGGAATAAACAGAATCCAGGTTCAAGTTTCACTCACTGAATATGGCCGGGAACAGGATTCCAGCCCACAGCAGCCAATAAGACAGGGATGTCCTGATTCTGTCAACATAAGAAGGTCCAATGTCTAAAGAGAAAAAAAAAAAGAATTTAATGCATCTATTTTTCTTCAATTAGAAACAAAAACTCTGAATACTTACAGCCAAAACCACTGTCTACTAACGGCTCAAAAAGTAACCTGTTGAGGAGAAACAGAGAGAATAATGCTTTTATTTATACTCAAAACTGACAAAATATTTCAAAATGATAGTAAAACTGGCCTTAAAACAACAGTTCTCCTAGAAAAGATTGATACTAATCTGACTTCAAGGACATATTTATGTGTTTAAATGTGACAGGTAGTCACAGGGCTATTTGGTATTGTGTACCTCTTCAAACATGGAGCAGAGACAACTTCATCATCATGTTTAGATAAATAAAAATATTAAATATTTACATTTTTAGGTCTACAACTGATTTTAAAAACAGCTAAATGAGCTTACCCGATCACACCACAGAGCAGAGTGAAGACAAACAGACATTTCAACACAAATGTGTCGTCCTGGCACTTCTGCCTGCAGTTCCACCACCTGACCACCAGGCGCCGCTGGAGGTCATCCCCGCGCAGCCGCCGGATCAGAAACCTGCACGAAATTTTCCACGAAACACTTAAATCAGAGCCATGTCGCCTGCCGGGACTTTCCAACCCGATCAAACCAAACTAAATCGAGTGAGAATTGAGTTTTGATAAATTCGGCTCTGATTTTGAGTCATATGTGTTTTATAAGCTCCAGTTATAAACATGTTTATAACGAAAGGCGTACACGTCAGACCGTCGAATACCAAAAGCCTCGAAGTTATTCCGTACCTGAGATTATAATGTTGTACAACTTTTAGACCTCTATGCTCTTCCACTGAGATCTCCACATCCCCCATTTAATCCTGCAGTTTGTAATCTGTAGATGGCTGGTTCGGGCTGTGCTGTTTTTTGAGATTTTACTTCCTCTTTGATATAGAATTACATTTCGGGAAGTTACTGTGGGAGGAACCAGAGCTAGTGTTGCCAACTCCTGAGCAAGAAAAGTCCCTATTGGCTGTCCTAAAAGTCGCTAGAAGTCGCTAGATGACATCATCACCTAATATGCATAGTTGGATGTTTGCCAATAATTGAGATGTTAAAGAGAAAAAAAGTGAAGAAAAACACTAAATATGTTTAGAACTGCAATTAAACTTAACTAAATACAAATAATTTCATGATTTTAATGCTTTGATCAACATTACATAAATTAAATTAGTGAGAATCTTAAATTTAACCTGCAGACTCTGCAGACTGTTAGATATCACGAGGCACAGGGAGGGAGAAGTGAAGAAATGACTGATTTGTGAGTCAAATGCAGCTG